>VUQG01019016.1:10362-25475 GCA_015106755.1 Etia nguti
ATACGGGACAGACATGAATGGGGGAAAGGGAAGGGAAAAACAAAGAGATGGAGGGAAAGAAAAACAGCGGGGAAGAGGAACGGTGATAAAGGACACAAAAAAAAAAAAAAAAAAAAAAAAAAAAAAAAAAAAAAAAAAAAAAAAAAAAAAAAAAAAAAAAAAAAAAAAAAAAAAAAAAAAAAAAAAAAAAAACCCGGTAAAAACAAGCTGGGATCTGTGCTTTGTCACAGTTATAGTGTAACATCAGTCCAACCACTGTAGCAAACTGGATAAATTTAGTAGAAACGTGCACTGAAATTCTCATCAGCTGCAATAAAGATCTGCTTTAAAGTGTAAAATGCTTTCAATTCAGATTTCACCAAAAACTATTTACATCTGTTTGTTATTATCATCTGACTGTAGATAAACTACAACAAGGTGTGACAAACCCTCTGCTCTGAATGTGGCTGAATGTATAAAATAACAGCTGAAGAGATACTAGTGTTTATCATATACTAGGGAAGTGATGCTAGGCTGCCACAAACAGAAAGAAGAATATTAACATTAATAATTTAATATGCCTGGACCCATTTTGTTAACAATTACATAAAGAAAGGTTTAGGCTACCTGACATGATACAGTGTTAAGACTACTTAGTGATCAGACATTATACACCAGGGGTATCAAACTCATTTCACATTGTGGGCCATGTGCAGCCCACAGACTTTTAATCATACATTAAATCCCTGAAATATTTTAATATAAGAAAAACAAGTGCAGTTTAAGTAATATGACTCAGTTTTTCTAGATGATAGAGAAATTCCACTTGGGGCTTAAATTGTAAGAAATAAATGTGTACAATTACGGAAGAAGTCCTGTTAGCTCATTGCGCAGACTGTCCTGCAATTATAAAGCTGAAAAAGTTTGTTAGTTGACAGAATGTCCTCTTTTTATTTATTTATTTTTTCTATAGTAAGCTCACTTTATAAATCATACATTTCTATAGTAGACAGTAAAAAACAGGAACATTCTGTCATTTTGTTGTTTATCTGTTACTTTTACTTTGACGAAGTATGAATGGCCGTGGGAGAAGTACAAAAGCCATAAAGCCTATGAAAAACACACAGCGAAAAATCTAAAATTTATGCACTCCTTCACATTTTCCAAGGCTGTCAAGTCGGCCAGATTAAAGACTTTTGTGGCCACTTCTGGCACTGGGGTCTTATGTTTTACACCCCTGTTATAGGCCTATATTACCTAGACCCAGTTTCTGACTTGTTTCCATTTCTTGACATTCATTTAACCGCCTTTTCCGTGATATTTACCAAAGAGTGGGGAAATGTTATTTGTTGTAAAGGTAGGAGCCAAAACGTGTTTGAAGGGTAACAGCCTTGGATTTCTCATTATATAGAGAATTTGAATTAAAAGGGTGTTTAAGAATGTTTTATTTAACTTTGGGCAAAAACAAACAAACAAACCTTGAAATATTACAATTGTAGGTGTTTTTATTTTTAAATAAAAAAGACAGGCTATTAAATTTCGCTCTGCGCCCTTGTCTAAAAATAGTCGTGGAAAGCTCAAATCTGTCGCTGGTATTTTATATTTGATACTCGGGGGAGTATCGCCGTTTATTAATATTCATTTGAAAGCGCGTTCAGACGTTTGGACGGGCGGCTCTGAGAGCGACCGCCTCCACCAATCGTTTTTCTCTAAACGGCGTCTCTCCCGCCTCCTTCCTCCTCCCCCGTCACACCCCCGGTGTTCCCCTTGGCAACGCGACGTAGCACTCCAAAATAGAACGGGCATTTACGTCACGGCGAGAGGAGAGCGGAGCGAGTGGAAGGAGAGAAGCGGGGCAGAGGGGCGGGGCTGCGGCGCTTACGTCGGAGAGTTCCAGAGCGCTGTCAACCGCGCTGAGCACGTTGTCAACGCCGCCGCCGGGGCTACAGTCAACACACAGACGGTGAATTTACATCCAGTCATCCCGGTCATTTAAGTTCTGACTGCAGGAAGACCGGATACACCAAATGTGCTGACTTGGTGTATTCCGTGCTTCTGTGTCAGCGGTGACAGAGCCCACTGCTTCATAAGCCATAAATACGTTTATATTCTGTATATTTATATGACTGGTACACCATGCAGAGTGTGTTTAAGCAAAAGCACATGTCATAATTAAATTATAGGTTTATACCTAGTGATCGCGTGTCAGTCATGTTGCATTTCGAAATAAATAAACAATCCGAGGTAAAAACGCTCTCCGGCTTTTGTTTACACTTCATTTCCAGTCTGCTGACTGGAACTTACCTGTGGAGCACTGGTGGTCGGCGGGCTCCCGAAGGAGTCCACGGAGGAAAGGTACTGGGACTCTATGGATGGAGACGAGCTTCCACGGGAACCGCTGTCTGGGTCGCCGGGAAATCCTTGGTACATCTCCCCGGGGGGGCCGAAAGAGAACGCGACACCTGCAGGTACCGGAGACAGAGCGATGTCACCTGCAGCGGCAGGGCAGCGGCACACACAAGAAGATTACTAAAGGAGGAGAGGTACTGTAGGGAGAGAATGACTGATGTTAAACCCGGTGCACTTAACCAAAGCAAGCTGGCGCTGGCTTTAAATTAGGCTGTTCTCTCATAAATGATGGCAGGCGGTTAATAAGTAGCCTGCAGCAGCGTGTTTTATGCGTTTAAACCGGTGTCAGCAGGGAAAACTGTCCTTAAGCATCTCCTATCAAACCGTCTGAAGCGGACAGATGTTCCCGACCTACTTTAAAATAGTGCGCTTTCAAAAAGCGAATTTTCCTCTCACGCCGTTTGCGCTCACAGCCACAAAAAGTAAGCGTTTCTTACCTGTGTAAGTCTCCTTGTTATTCCCCGGTGAAACGCTCTTGGTCTCTTTCCAAAAAAGTTGCATGAAGACTCTTAATCCAGTTCCCCGCTTTTAGACGGGGGAGGGAGATCTACCAGTTCAATCTGTGAAGAAGTCCTCCTCGGTTCAGCGGTAAATCCTCTCAGTGCTCTCCGTTATCCGACCTTATCAAACGTGAAAATATACATCCATAAAGTCCGCTCACGGAACGCCGGAGGACGTTTGCTATATTACGGTGCACAGTAGCAGATCTTGTCTTATGAATGAAGCCCAGAGTAGAAGCAAGACATTTCAACGGTCTAGTCCCGCCTCGGAGTTCCGCTGACGTACATGCCCATATTTGTGCCTGATGTTGTGTTTGGTATCCTTGGTGACGTTGAGGGATTCCCTCTGCCACTGAAATGGACCAGAAGCTTACCTCGTCGACGGATAATAATAGACTTTTCTTTTTCTTTTTCTTCTTCTTCTTCTTCTTCTTTTTTTTTTTGGTAATATCACGGGCACGAGATATTTCTCACCGTCTGACAATTTCTGAGAGGAAATTTTAAGAAGCTCGGGGGTGATAAATATGGAAAGTATCTATTTAGGACTCTGTTTGCGTGTGTTTGTGATTGGGACATTTATTTAGTCATAGCAATACATAATATTCCTATAATGCTTACATTTGTAATAGATTGTGGAGGATTGTTACGTTGAAATCAGTGGCACATTTACCCAATTATAATTGTAATTAGTCTGTTATAGTTTAGATAAACCTATAATATATATTCTGTAGATATTGTAACTGGGATAGATAAGTTACCTTTATTTATTTCATTTTTCCCCTTTATTTATAATAAAATACATAACCTGGAAAACACCAGAAGAAAAACAATGGATTAAGTTATGCAATACTCACAGCTCAGGACGGAATCCCGTCAACATGCGAGGGAAATCCTGCTGAAAAGTTTCTCAGGACACGCCCTCGGGAGTCCTCTGTGCTTGTGAGCTTAATGTTTTAATGAAAGGAAAGCCTCCTTTTCTTATGTGCCTGAACACTCCTTAAACCTGAGGGCAGGTGCGACGCCGAGCGAGGCATTACTGCACGCCGAAAAACGACTTTAAAAAATGTATACAACAAATCTGTTATGGATTTTAGTGTGGGCAGGACAGTCAGAGAGCACTCAGAGAGTCAGAGCATCAGCCTTATTCACACCCCTCTCCTCCTCCTCCTCCTGAAGGAAAGAAGGAAAAATAAACATTAGTTGGTAAACAGCAGTGTTTTTCTGACATGTACAGTGGGCAGCAGTGACGGAAATCTGCGCCTGTCATTGCAAACATCACCGGGACGAGCACAAAAGTGATTCATTATTAAAGCCTACATGCGGACAGCAGTGGGAATGTGGCAGGTGGGAGTTTGGCATTGGCTTGGGGGGGGGGTCGCTTCAAGGGCCAAATGCGGGAACATGGGGTTTCAAATCATGAATGAAAATGTGAAATACAAGGCCTACGTTTTGTGTTCGTGATGTCACACAGTGTCACTGGGCGGGCTTGCTGCTGCGAGATGGCTACGGCAATACAGTCGGTGTGTGAAAAGGCGTGAGCAAAAAGGGAAGAGTTGGGGATAACGAGTTATTAGTCAGCGCCGCAACAACGTCAGAGACGAGGACCCACGGAGGACGCTGTGTCCCATCCGGACTGCCGCTACCGGTGCCGAGCGGCTGAACCGGGATGACTAACTCCGTCGATGCGAATTGTTCCTGATAGGGAATTATTGAGGTGAATGGCTGATAACGCAGGAAAGGCAGCCCACATTCACGGGGAAACAAATCACTGCCGACTAACATAGCTGCCGCTATTTTAACACCACATATATCTTAAAAATACAGACATGCTTCCCAGCGACAGAAGAAGACGTGTTTACTTTTAATAATCTCTAAAACAAGCGGTTAAAAAGAGACACGGTGTGCTAAAAGAAGAGGCAGGGGCCATGTGCTGTACATGGGTTTGCTGAATGTGTGTAGCGTTGCGTCGCCATGGATACGCCGTTGCCTCTGACGCAAGCACGTATAAATTTGGTCTTTTTTGTTATGCCGCTTAGCAACCGGTTTCCGTGGCAACCGGCTCTGGGTGACAAGACAGCAGCTGCACACAATATGGCTTCCGGATTCTTTCTGCACAGAGAACAGCGGCAGCAGCGGAGAGGAGCAGAGAGCAGTCCAGCGACTGTTGTTGTTTCAGCGCACTTTTAACCGTTAACGACCGTTTTGTTTCTATCTTCCTTTTTTCCCCTGTGCTGCCTGAACTACCCTCAGGCAGTTACAGGGAAAATTAACTAAACTAGCTGTCATCCCGTCCGAGCAGTCGCCGGTAAAATTCCTGACTCCATGCGCCAGTCGCTGTGTCGTTAAATATGCAGTTGGTATGGCCTCAGTTCTCATTTCGTGCAATAAACACATTCACTGTTACACAAAAGGTGGGCTGTAATTACTCCTGTACCTGCAGAAGTGATTAATTATGCATTAATTATAATGTTGTGAAACAGCTCATTAATTTTCATTCCAGTGAATTAAAGGTGATCCACTCAGCGTCAATAAGTTGCTTGGATCATATAGATTATAATTAAAACAGCAACACTTTATCAGTGAGTAGCAGGAGTTTGCTTTGCCAGGTGTACTAAATACCGGGTGGGGTTGCATTTGTAAAGGTTGTAAACTTAACGTGTAAGTTAATGCTGAATTATTTTCATAAGTTTCTTCACAGGCTCCATGGGCCTAAATCATTAGTCATGGCTAGACTTTAGACAGAGATGTTGTGGAGTTTCTAGACTGCAATCCTCCCTCCAGACTGTTTACTTCATCGCAAGTTTGTTTGTTTACAACTTGCATTGGTCTAGACTCCTGCCAAGCTAGGTAAAAATGAAAAAATAGAAAGTGGTTGGTGTTGTCTAATGCCCCTGACGTGCTTTGTTTTGCTTGCCCCTGTCTCTTAGCGTATTTTCGGGAAGTCACTAACTTGCACTGTGCTCATGAGGCCAGCCCCCTGTTTCCTTTTGGAAGGCGGGCCGTGTTTGCTTGGTCTGGCCCAAAATACTTGTTACCAGGCAACGATTAGGCCTGTCCCACTTGAGAGCGGTGTTGTTTACACCCCTTTCTGGCTCCATATCCCAACAACATTGCATAACTCTCACAGGCTTCCCCCACCTAACCGGGAGAAATTTGATCATATTTCTACCCCCCAGCCAACCAAAGCGTCTCATGCCACAGCTTTTCTCTCGGCCACTCTAAAGTTTCCTTCCTCGTCTTTGCTGTATTCTGTGTTTCGGCTCGATCGGTACAGCAAAAATTAAACTGCAACGAGGACTATTTTGTCTTTCAGGTCAGACTTTGGCTAAAAACCCCTCAAAGCTCATTCTTACGCAATCTTTAAAGTGGTGGTTCAGGCCTGTCTCTGTAGCTGCTTGAAAACTCGTATCGTCTAAATCCAGCAGTAATTCTTTCTTGGCAAAGTTTACTGTCTCCCTCCACACCTATGTAAACATGGCCTGTGTATATTGCATTAGCTGAAGCACTTGAGGTGAAATTAAAAACTCAGAGCCCTGAATTTATTAATATTTGAATCAAGATGAAACCATAAACTTTTGAACTTTAATTTTATTTCTGCAAAGATGCATGAGTTTCCCGCCTGCCTGTTTTCAGATATTTAACAGATTTCCTTTATTATCATGGCAGTTTTTAGTGTCAAAGTCATGAATGCACTGAGGACTACAAGATATGGACTGATACCAAATGTTTGCAATAAATCCTAAGTTTGAGGAGAGCACTTAGGGCAAACTTTGGTGTTTGATTTATAGTGGCGTAGCAATCATGTTATTTTGCACCTCCACACTGCCTTTGGCTTGCATACTACCTGGTGTATTCTTTCAATGATGGCGTGCAAAGAATGGACTAAATGATTAAGATTTGTAGAGATTTCTCCGCTAATCACAGCTGACTGTCTTGTGTGTATCTTACGAGCAGAGGTATGAACTCGTTGTCCTCGTTGCGAGAAGCCAAAGATTGCCTCAGTGTTATCCTCCACCTTCCCTTGACTCTCTGTAGTATTCATGTTGTTTTTCAGCCTCTGCTTGTGTCTGATTTGTCTTCGCTACATTTGTTTGGCTTTTGTTTTACTTCACATTTGCTGGTAAACGACTGCCTGATTTTCTGCAGATGTTACAGCCGCAGTTTTTTGGTTTAGATTAGACAATATAATCCCACAGGGAGCCCACAATGAACAGTTTGTATCATGAAGTTAATGCTAACTGAATAGGGAAAATTCCCATGACCTCCTTGACATCCGTGTGTGGAGAGCCAGTTACATTATTTACACTCGCATCTTTTCCAGTCTTTCTCGTTCCCATCTCCGCCGCCGCTCGCCTTTGTCTTGTTTATGTCCGTGCACTTGTGTTTATATGGTGTAATCCTTGTGGCTCATTAGACAAGTAACAGGCTCGCGAGTTTACATGGCACACACGCACAGGGATGATTTAGAGTAGTATGTGGAGAAGGTAAAACATTCGACTGTGCATGCGTCACAACCTTGGTTGCAGACTCTTCTGAGACAAATATTTTCTCACGTCATTTAATTTTATCTGGCTTGGTGGTATCAGGCTTCATATAGTTGTTTTCCTCTGTGTTAAGCAGGTAAGTAGGGCTATGGTTGACCATGGCACTGCTGACCTTCTGAAAACAGGGCCTTGACAGCACTTGATGATGAAGCATAAATTAAAGAGATGCTTGCGAGCTATGTGTGAGGGAGAGGTTAATGTAACATGGCAGAAAATTAGAAAATTTTGTGAATTGTTTTTCTTAATCCATTTTTTGCTTTTTATTTTATTTGGCACTCCATCCTAAACCACTGTTTTGCAGCTACAACAAGGATAATGTCTCTTTACTGTTGCCGTACTATGTTCTGAGTGACATTACTTTTTCCGTTGTGATGAAAATGCCTCTAAATAACCATCTGTGCAATTGTACACGGCGTCAGACCAATTTTTTTTCTTTTTTTCTGCTTGTAAGTGCAGCCATAAACGTCAGCATTGAGGCACAGAAACAAGAGTGGATGGCTCTATTGTATCATGCACTGCATGGGAGTCGGATGCCTAAAGTTAAATGCAATCAGTGGGTTTCAGTATTCCACAGCTCTCTGTGACTCAGACACAAGCAGCGCGTCAATCCTAGCCTACTTTCAACAGGCTCGCTGCCAGTCAGAGAGGCAAAGTGCCAGAAAGAGGGAGGGACAAGAGCAAGAGGGTGAGAGAGAGAGAGTGATGATGAGATCAGAGGTGGAAAGTAACTATGTGTGCTTCAACACAGTGTTTAAATGCTGTTGTTAAATCCAGCGCTGAGTCATTAAACGTACAATTTTATTGCATGTAAACTCAACATTCTCTACATATATATCCACTTCTTTCTCGCAGCACACACTTTGACATGGTAGGAAAAACACAAGTCCCGCTAAGCCGTGAGGCTGTGATAGCGTGCCAGCGTGCAGCACAATGAGACGACAATAAAACTGAACCGGCGAAATCGAATTCAACCATCATTAATTTTATTATTCACGACTGCGCTTTTACTGCATTTGCATGTCAAAATGTCCTCTTATGTAGAGACATCACACTGGAGGAGACTGCAGATTTTATTTAGACAGGTTTGTTTGGTTTGAAACAAATCCAAACACGTTCAAGTGCTGACTGTCAGCTTTAATATGATCAAACCTATAAGTATGTTACAGCAACTACAACATTTGTAACCCAGTAGCCTCCTTAGTGCTGCAATAAGTCTGCAAAACCAAATTACTACCTATGTATATTTAAAACTAACAGGTTTTTCTAATTGGACCCTTTTCTGTGGAGGACGTTTACTTCTTATGCTGTGGTTTTAATTGTTTTTCCCGTTCCCTATTGTTTTTGTGAATCTGAACACATCTTTCTACCTGCACGAAGAGCTCGCATGCCAACTTCATTATTCCCCCTACTCATTCTCACGGTGATTGCTTGTTTCTATCCAGAAGGCTTTGTTTCACCTTTTTTTTTTCCTCAGCTCACAGTCTACCCCCTCCCCACTTCTTCTCTCTTCCTTACATAATGGCTGCCCTATTTTTTTTTTTTTTTTCAGGGACCAGTAATAGGTAGGAATAAAGGGAGTGAGTGGGTGAGGAAGAGGGATTGATGGAGGGTGGGATCCAATGCATAGTGAGAGAGAAAAGACATGGGGGCAGAAGAGAGGACTGTGTGTACACTTCACACGTCAGGAAGATACAAACCTGCATTTGTCCCCGTCATCACCCTCACCTCGCTGGCCCTCTCTGCCCACACACTGCTCACCCTCTGCTCCTCACCCTTTTCCTTTTGCTCTTCTGCTCCTCACCGTATCCGTCTCATCTTCTCTGCATGCTCCCTCCCCCTCATTCACCCCATTTGCTCGGCAGTTTCCAGGAGTGCATCTGTTTGTCAACTGCTGAAACATATGTAGGAACATTCAGCATCACCTTCAGATTCACTGTTTATCTGTCTATCTTAAAAATCCTACATTGTGCTCTTTTGGCTCTAGTTTCTCTCTCTGTGCATCCAGTTTTATTTCAAAAGTCATAAAAACACATAGGAACATGTTCATCTTTCTCCTGCAGGTCAGTGCTATGCCTGAACATATTTTGACAACTGACCAAAAACCTTTATGTAAACCATGTAAGTGATTACGAGCTGCGTAAAACCACATTTGCGTACGATGAGTATACAGACAAGTTTAACACAACGTGTAGCAGTGTTACGGTATTCCAGTCATGAATAGAATTTCAAATGTGTTATAGCTGCGGGACATTTGAGTATCGCAGGCATAAACAGCTGACGAAAGCATTTTTTTCCCTCCCCTGTGCACACGTAGTAAACGCTGTTTACATTTTTGTCTTGTTTTTGTGTGTTAGTTACGGTTGTTGTCACATACTGACACCTATGTAGAGTTTACTGTGTTGTAAAAATAACTTCTCTAACCAACTAAATTTGGCTTGAATGATTCCATATGTACACACTCTACGTTTACATTATTTAATTCCTTGTGCCACTTCTAAATATTATACAAAAAAAACTAAAATTCTTATTGAAAAGTATGTGCAAAAATGATAGAATTCCAGTCTGAAGGGGTTCTTGGAGAAAACTGATGTTTTTTTTAAATGCAGTGCTGAGTTCTGGCCATGATCTCCACTCTGAAGAATGCCAGATAGACTAGAAAGAAAGCACACTGCTGAGAAAAAAGCAAGACATTCAGTAGTGTATCAAAAAAAGACGCAGCGATTGATGTACATTTGCATTGTTCACAAATTCTATAGCAGAATATTTTATTATGCTGGAGTTTAATGAAATGCAAGAGTTAGTTCAAAACTTACTGTAGTCTTCATTTACCAGCCTGATTTAATAAATAAATAAATACATTTAAAAAACTCAATGAACATTATGGAATACAATTTTTTTTCTTTACATATTATACATTTTGATCTTGCTTTTTCATCTTCCTATTTTTACCAAAGTCCTTCTAGAAGCATGTCTTTGCACTTCACAGCAGTCTTGACGTTATATGAGCAGTTATTTAGAAGCGTTTATTAAAATTACCTTTCATTCAGTAGTCACTAGGACATATACATATACATGGGTATAAAGCCAGCAATCAAATCTGATGGAAAAAGATTAAAATCTTTGCTGACTTTGCCTCAAAATATTTTTTAAAAGCATTTCCACCTGTAAGTTAAACTTCTACCACAATCTTTGCCGTTGTTGGATCCTCCCATATTTTTCAGTTAAAGATTCTTTGACCGATCTCCACTGTAGACTGTAAACTCACATAATTATTTTCTAAAATGGCACTTTCACAGGCGCACATCTTGTAAACAGTAAATATATAATAATTACAAAATAGTTTAATTGATATGGGGTTTTTTTTTTTTCAAAGAAAACAAGCATCTGAATTGAATTTTATTTACATAGCACCAATTCACAACAACATTCACCTCAAGTCACTTTATACTGTAAGGTAAAAATAGCACAATATTAGATAGAAACCCAGACTATTACCCCCTATGAACAAGCACTTGGCGACAGTGGGAAGGAAAAACGTCCTTTTTTACTGGAAGACACTTCTGGTCGAACCAGGCCCAGGGAAGGGCAGCCATCTGCAAAGACCGATTGGGGGCGAGAGGAGGTAGAGGGACAAAAGACAACCTTATAGGATAGAGAGAGTCAGAGTTAAATAATTATTAATGATTAAACATGGTAGTGTTGTATTTAACAAACACACAGGGAAAAACATAAACATGTTCATTTATTCTCCATATTGTCGCATTTACTTATTGTCAGCAGATTAGACATGCGACCCTCCCATCTCAGTACAGCCGACCAGAGCCAGCTAAACATCAACAACAGCTGGTTATGAGCCAACATTATGTCAGCTAATGTTAGGCGTTATAAAAATTCACACTTTCCGTCTGATAAACAGTTTGATAACATTCTCACCTCATATGACAGTTTATTCACCAAGCATCAGACTTAAGCTATAGCCACTCCAAAGAAAGTTCCACTAAGAGCGGGAAATAACCGCGAACAGAGGCTAACAGTAGCTAACAGCAGCACTTACCAACATCGACAGCTCACCTCACTATCGCTGTCATTAGTCAGATGTGAACTTCTCTGACTCACTGATCCATATCAGGCTCTTTTCACAAAGTTTTATGGCCTCTTACAGATTAAATAGATGTTAATGCTTTTCACTCAGCATTGACAGCTGAGTTAAACAGGGGACTGACAGCCTTCAACAGATTGGGGAAAACTTGGTGTCAGATCCAGATCCGGTCCAAACAGTAGAAGAACTGCCTGCGGCCATTATGGGATACAATCTAAATTTAATGGTTTCTGATCCCTCACGGCTGACTGAAACATGTTTGTCCTTATGTCACCTTAAGTTTAAGAGGACCCCACAAGAGTGGCTGAAGCTGCAAATCCAAAGAATCCAGAAGGCTTGGCAGCCATTAGCTATGATTATACACTTGAATTGGGAGGGGTAAGAAAAGGGATCTTGGTTGATTGTAATCGGCAATCTACTGACATCTAGCCATGAAAAATTTTACACTTTCACTTTAAATAATGAGCGTATACAGTAATTTTATTCTAAATATTAATTACAATGATAATCAAAATTAAAAATGCTGAGCAGAGTATTGATCAGACCAAATGTAGAATGATTGTGCTGCGGGCTTGCGTCCTCGAGTGCCTGCATTCTGCAGTCGAACCAGACTATGAACTAGAAAGTATAAACTAGAAAGAATGAGAGTCTAAGCTTTGTGTACTTGGCATTGAGAAACGCCCTATTTTAAACCCCACCTATTTTAAACCCTTTCACCTCCACTCTGTAATATGGAAAAATCTAACCGAAGCTTCCTAGCAACCTAGTGAAAAACAGTCTTCAGAGTAAATAAAAATGTATAGAAATGTACCCACATCATCAGATTTTGACAGATCCTCACTTGAGGATCTTCTTAATCCAGTTTGAAGTTTTTAATTTTCATGAACGAGGCAGAAATATACTTTTTTTGGGAGATATATTCTCCTTTCACAACACTGAAAGCAAAGGCACATACTGCACATACAAGCTGCAGGCCTGCTAGGCTCTTCTGTGTGGTTTTCCTCCCATTGAAATGCTAATTGTTTGGTTAATTGGTGATTTTAAACTGGCTGTAGGTGGCTGGCTCTTGCCCTGTGACCACTGAGATAGGCTCCACCCACCACACCGGGACACTGAACTGCATGGTCGCTTCCCTGTCATGGCTTATTTTGGGACCCTGAACTGAGCCTGTACATTCACTCCTGTGCAAAGTCAAAATATTTGTTCTAGAAAAAGTTTATTGGCAGCAGGTGGAAAAGAGAAAGCAATATTCTGCATGCAAATAATAGCATGAGAAGTGGTTATCAGGTATTTGATGTTATTTCAACAACACTCAGCTGCTGGATTTGGTGCTGACTTTTTATTCTCCATAACAGTGCAATTCAAAGTGTTTGAATAACCTCTTAACGACTAAAGGGCAACTAATTTAAATAAACTGAATACATTCTAAGGAAATCACCCGGTTTGGATAATACTGGTCTTATTAAAACAGCTGGATTCCAGTTTCTTTGCACGAAATTAACCTTTTCCTGCTATAAATCCCTTTTTGCAGCAGCACTCTCCGACCTTAAGTTACCTCACATAAAAAATACTTTTCTAAACACTGTGAAGCAGATAATTTAAACTTTACTGCCCAAACAGACACCTACACATGGAAATAATAGAAAAAGTGAAAAAATAGAAAAGCTAAAAATCCATAAATTCACCTGAAAGCTCTAATCTTGCTGTCTGAAGTGAAGGTGCAATAGAAAGGGAGTCTGAGTGAGATGTTACATCACCTCATTATTTCTGTGCCAGAGTCACTGACTGTGAAACACCTGGACAACCATCTATAGCAGTGTGCCATTTAGAAAATAAATAGCAACAACAGGAAGAGGAACGGAAAGGGGAGAGGTGCATAATGTAGATGCAAATCCTGATCTTTGCCTCTCAAATTATCAGCCGTCACTCTTCACGACTTGTAAATAAACACACAATAATATGCCCCACGTTCCATTGCCAGCATACACTTGCGTCTTAAAATACCGTAGCTCTGACGACTGAGATAGTACTGCTCATCAAATTTATGCGTGAGCAAACCCAGTCTAAATTTGCACCCAGTGAGCCAACTTACGCAAGCCTCCCTGGTCTCCCTCCTGTCTATACAATGGCTTAAAATCTCACAGTTCTCAAAGCATCCCTGCTCTCCCCAGATCCCCACCCCCACACTATACACTACAACTTCGGCACTATTCTTGTACCAGCCCCCGTCGTTGTGGCACAAAAATACCAGCATCTCCAAGAACAGACGCCAAGCCTGTCAGAGCATCATCACATCCCACAGGACAGCTAGGGGGGGGAGAGAAGGGAGGATGGCGTGAAGAAAAGAGGGGAGGAGAGCAGGTGGAAGGATGAGCACAGCTGCTGTCAAGAGAGAAGAATCAACAGAGAAAATACAGACTTTATACGAGGAAGAGGACACAGTTTACGGTTTTATCCTGGCAGATCAGCCGCAAACTGTTTCTCTTGATCTTGATATGAAGGCTCCCGCCTGAGCTGCTGCTCTTCTCAGGAAGTGTGGGCTGTGGTGCCACAATATTTACAAGGATCATTAGAGATACCAAATCAATCAGAATAACTTCTAAAAAGGTTAGTGCTCATTACCTTTTTAAGGCCTTTAGGATGTGTTAAAGTTTTAACTGTTATCTCAGTGCTGCCTCATGGATGTCTCAGGGAAATAAAAATGTCTATAAAGCTGTAATTATTGAAGAATGAACAGAAATGTACTTGTAGTACTGTGCAAAAGTCTTGAGCCAGCCCTCATTTCTTTGTAGTTTGCTCAGAAAATGGAAAATAGGTGCAGCGATTCATTAAAACATGTAAACCAACGTGGCAATACAGTATATAAGTCAAAAACAGAGTTTTTACAATTGTAACGTAGCGTTTTCAGTGGGAGAAACGTTTCGTCACTCATCCAAGTGACTTCTTCTGTGTCAGCTGACTGCAGGTTTCCCCAATCTTATAAATAGTATATTTGCATGATGACTGAAACTAGCACCACTGAAGGAACAATGGGCTGGGAGGTCAGTTCCTTGATCATAAGAGAATATGCATATTAATGATCAAGGAACTGACAATACGAACCAAAAATCACTCCATCAAACCCGCTGCCACTGATTTTCCGTCCAGTTCCACAGCTTGTATTTTTAGTTAATTTACTTAAATTGGGGTGGCTGTGGCTCAGGTGGTAGAGCGGGTCACCTACTCACAGGAAGGTTGGTGGTTCGATCCCAGGCTCCTCCAGTCTACATGCCAAATATCCTTGGGCAAGATACTAACCCCATGTTTGCCTGCTGGTGGTGGTCAGAGGGCCTGGTGGCGCCAGTGTCCGGCAGCCTCGCCTCTGTCAGTGTGCCCCAGGGCAGCTGTGGCTACAATGTAGCTCGCCATCACCAGTGTGTGAATGGGTGAATGACTGAATGTAGTGTAAAGCACTTTGGGGTCCTTAGGGACTAAGTAAAGTGCTATACAAATACAGTCCATTTACCATTTACCATAAGGTTGGGGAAACCTGCAGTCAGCTGAGACTGAAGAAGTCACTTGGATGAGTAACGAAACGTTTCT
>VUQG01019017.1:0-27733 GCA_015106755.1 Etia nguti
TGTCACTGTAGCAATCAGAATTATTGTGTGAAGGCCAAGAAAAATGGCCAACAGATATATTTAAGTAGACCATTACGGCTTTTGCCATACTGGTCCACTTGATTGTCATATTTTATTCAACCTTTATTATTAATATTGTTATTTATATTTATTTATTAATTTTTTCATTTTGAGTTATTACAATCAGAACGGACAGGACCGGGGGACAGGAAAGAGAAAGAAAGAAAGGTTGGAAAGAAAGTTAACAGAAGGAGAGGGGAAGAAAAATAGAGGAGAAGAGGGATAGTTATAGAAAAGACACTGAAAATGTGCTTGATCACCTGCTGAGAGAAAAAAAAAAACAAGCAAAAAGAAGACAACACAGAAGGGAAACCACGGCAACATCCAACATAAGCATCAGTAACAGTAAATAATAAATACTGAATGTTACTGAGCAGCATACAGTACTAGTAATGCATGATATGTTTAGAGGCAGCAGCCAACCAAGATAGTGTGTGTCTGTGAGTACCTGTTTGTAGCCACTTGTGTGAACAATTGTGTGTGTGAGCACGCTTATGTTCATAAGGTGTCTCATAGTGGGTATGGGGAGCCATAGCCCTGCCCCCCAAGTTGTGAAGCAGGCATGGAGGAGACCTGGGCCCCAGACATCCAGAGGCCCCCCGGAGCACGAGAGCCCAAGGAGGACCACCGCAGGGACAATTGCGCTACCTAGAAAAGAGCTGAGGAGTGCCCCGGACGGGGGGTTTGTCTGTTTTTTAATTCCAGGGGCAGGGATACCTTGTTTCCAAGACAGCATTTTATTTTTCTCACAGTTATCTTTCAGTAACCAATTTTGACATGCCATGTGCGTCAAGGAATTTGCAAAACACCTCTTGCATAACAATGTGACAACAAGTGACAGAATGACAGTGTTTACCTTTTTGGACAGGCCTTAATCTGTTTGTCTCTCAGCCTGATGTCATCAAAAGTAGATGAATAATCTTTGGGTTCCAAGTTTCGCTCATCTTAACCTTTAAAACTGTGAAATGATCAACAAATGTGTTTGATATTACATGCTTTTTTTTCCAATCCCATCATATTGTGTATGATGTGTATGACACTTATTTTCACTGAAACAGCAGCCCATCTCTAGTGTAGCAGTATCACAAACTCTCCATTCAACATTCAGAGCTTTATTCCTGTGAATTGTAGAAGTACCAGCAGTTGTTCTTTTAAATGTATTTCAGTAGCTAGGACAAAATTATGTGTTTTCCACAGGGTTTATCATTATCTTTGCTTCTAAGCCAGAAATGGATACAGTTTAGATCTTTTTTTTCTTCATTTCAATGAGTTTGTAAGGTGAGACCATCAAGATCATCAATTGCTGCTGTTTGGACCTTGTTAACTGCTTGTGTACAAAGAATGTAAACGTTTAGCTGCTTTGACTCCCTGCCTGTAATCAGCAACTGTTGATACCACTAGTGGAGAGGCAGTAGAAAGATTTCCAGCCAATCAGAGCTGCAGACCCTGAGCTCAGATTGTAATCATTAACTCTACTATTTACATCATTTCTCTTTAAGATTCTACAGTGACTTTGTGAATTATTCCTGAAAATACTCAAGAAATGTGTTATGTCCTCCTGTATTAGTAATACTTCTTAAAAACTACAATATACCTAGCATGTTAAACTGCTACACACTGACTTTTCTGATTCTGGTCTTTCCATTGATTTGCTGATATTGAAAAATACCTTTAGATGAATATCAGCCAGCATTTAAGGCCCTTCAGAGGTTCAGTCCAGTAAGCTGGAGATCAGAGTTGATTTGTTAAACAACAAAAAAGGTCACTGACAGGAAACTCATGTTTAGTCTCTGCCAGATTTACTTGCAGACACCCTGAACATCCACCATGAGAGCTGACACTGAACTACAGCTGATTATGGTTATTAGTTCAAGTGCAGGAGCTAACTAAAGTCTGAGGTTTTTAAAATTACTGGTCTTTGGTATCTGTGTACTTAACACATATTGAATGATGAACCCTAGAAGTTTACTTTCTAAAGCAGACGTAGGATACAGTACTAAAAAAAAAAAAGTTGAACTCTTTAACTTCTTGGTCTCATTGAAAAAGTTGAAGGAAACAAACAAACTGCAAAACACTTTATTTTTTTAAACCAGCTGTACCGATGAAGTAATTTTTGTCTGTTCTAACAGGTTTGTGTTAAGAAAGTGAGGAAGATTATAACATTAAAAATATTAGAAAACAAAGGGCTTGTGACATGCAGATGGTGAGGGTGTTTACACCCTTGGCTGTCAGTCATCTTAATCCATTCATAACACTGACAGAAGCTTGCTGTGTCAGCTTCAGCTGTCTCTTAGCATTAATCCATAAAAAACAAATCAGTTCTTGTTTGGATTTGACTGATCTTTCTCTTCGAGATACACCTCCAAACAGCTTCCTGCACTTTTTGCTATTTATGGATCATTTACTGGAAGTATCGTGATGATGGTAGAGCGCTTGGTTCTCTGAAGTGTCACTGTGGACTCATAATGTGGGCAGATAGCTCATTATTGCTGTCCAAGTAGGTCTCAGCTATGACCAAATTAAGAGAAATCCTGCAACACTAACTCCAATCCCCCAATTTTACTAGAACATCATGAGGTATCAGAGGGTGAACAAAAGTGCATGCAATTTAAAGGACAAGTGTCATCTCTGGAAAGAAACTGCAGTCAGTTTGCATGTGTTTGGGAATTTTCACCTGTTCCATTACGGCTGAATGACTACTGATTTCAAATTCATTTCAAAACCTTATTTTGCTGTCAAAAGTACAGTATGTTATAAACAGTGATTTCTGTTGCTGAACTAATCCTGCCCGCTGGCTCTCCTCATCTCCTCATTTCCATTTGCCCCCTTCTGAATGCATTATGTTTAATAAAGATAAGCTATTTATTAGTGATCTGACTCATTTATATATTTGAAAAAAACAAAACACCAATGTGTCCTGAAAGGAAGAAAACCTAACAAGTGAAGGTCTCACCTATTGGAAAACTTTATGTATATCACTCATTAAAATGATAGTAAGAACAGATAATTGATTTTAGGCAGAACTAATTCCTAGTAAACTCTCTATTGTTTGGGTTGAGTAACTAGACTCAAACACCGCGAAATTTTTATGAATAGACAAACCATCACAAATACATTTCAAAACTCTATAGATCCCAAAACACAATGGTGGTTTAGAGCTACCAATTTTTTTTCACTACTTTTTAGCTAATGAGTGCTTGTTGTTTCAAAATGGAGAAAATGAAGCCTGATGCTAGGTCCACCCAAGCCTGACCCTTGGGTGGACCTGGAGAAAAGCTAAATATGTGTGTGTATGCTCTGCCTTTCATTAGCTTCAATAATGAGCATTATAACTGCTTTAAAAGCCTTAGCTTAAACACCTCCTTGACAGCCTGTGGACATTTTTGATAAATAATTTAAGATAAATAAGTAAAAATAAATAATAATAAGTCTTCACTTATCCCATGTAGCTCCCATTTGGAACAATCCAGATATTTGTCAAAAAAATAGAACCTACTGACTTTTGCATCATGGCATGCAAACGGGTTTAAAAAAAATCTAGAACATATTATTCAACAGAGAAACTTTATTTAGTTGCAAGAACTTGTATCAAAATATGAAGTTAGTAACAATAAAGTTCTTAAATACCAGCAGTTTAAATTCATCATACAGAAAAAGTTTAAGCTTAATCCACTGAACGTAGAAAAGCCTATACGGATAACAGAACTTTTAAATTTCTCTACTCCCAAATTGTTATCAATTTCCCTTCAAATGCAAAATAAAGCACCTTGAGGCAACTTTTGTTGTGATTTGGCACTATATAAATCAGACTGAACTGAATTGAACTGAATACTGGTCAGCCTCAAAGAAGTTGTAAAACTGTCAGGTAAAACTATAAACAAAGACCAAAAAACAAAAACTCTAAAATATTTTTTTGTGGGAACATTATGGGAATTTGAATTTGCAATTTGTGACATAAATAAAACCGCAATGTACATTTTTCCTGAATTGAACTTTAACACAGATGCAAACACTGTTGCCTGGATCAGACCACTGAGCTTTGCATTTGTAGGCCAAATCTGAGAATTTCTCTTTTTTTTCAATACAAAGAGTTTTCTTCAACTAGGGGACATTGGCATGAACTGTGGCTGATCTCACTTGTGGTCTGGCAAAGACTTTAAAGCAACTCTCTGGTCCTAAATAAAGTCTTTGTGTCTATAGTATGAGAGACTTGATAATCAAACAAAGTCCCAGGAATATGATAACACATAGACAGAAGAAATGGAGGGACAGGAGGAGCAGGATGTCTCCTAGCAGACTGATCCCCTGAGGGCGAAGTAGCGGCACAGTGGGTTGGAGTGGGGGAGGAAGAGGAAGAGGTGGCAGAGTCTGAGGTACCTCACAGTAAACACCTGTCCAGCCCTGGTAGCACTGGCAGGTAAACTTTTGCTTCATGTCCAGGATGTCGTGGTTGTTTAGGTGGCCACTGATGTGAAAGCGAGGGCCGCTGGGGGCTGAGTTGTGGTGGATGTGGAAGAAGCGTGGGTTCAGGTGTAGGTAAGTGCCTGAGTCCAGGCTCTTACGGATGCATCTACCGTTCTTTTTGCACAATGCTTTGCTGCACAGCTTAGCTGCTGATGTGACATTGATGACATAATGTCCCAGAGGACCATTGATGTACTTCTTCACTGTTAGGCAGTTTCTCTAGAGGAGGAAGGAGAAATTCTAAGTCAAATGTATAAGACATTTATTAGAATAATATATTGTTTTTAATTTTCAACAGCATTGTCAACACTGTACCATTAGCTTTTTATTCCCTACTTTAAAGACATTTACTTGTGCTGAACTGTCATGAAATATAAAGGAGGAGGACTAGAAAAGCACTAATAAATTATGCCCTCCAATGACTAATATATTGCTTTAAAGTTTGGAGATGATCCAATGAAAAGCATTTTAGTAATCTGTGTAACCCGTCAGATCACAACCGTTCCAGTTATTATATTGCGCTGTGTCACGTGAGTAAATACGTGCATCACTCTTTATTTTAAAGAGCACACTGCAACATTCAGGCATTAACCTAACACAGTAACACTTTTATTTGTTACAGATTCATAGTGAAGAGTGAAGATGAAACAGAGTGAAATAGAAAGAAGCTCATTTCAAATCATTTCTCCTCTGTCTTATGAAAACAGTATTATTATGGGGCTCACCTCTAAGTGCTCATCATGAGGACAGAGTGAAGAGTTTTAGGACAGAGTCAAAGTTTTGGCAGTGCAACAGGAGCATTGAGCCATCTGTGCAAAGTGCTGATTAGTCACTCATTCTGATGACGTGACTGGTTAAAATATTCTCCTTCTGAAAGTGAAACTCTTGCAAATACATATACCATAAGGCCAGCCACAAAATTACTCTTGTTTACAACTTTCAGCCACAAAACAGACACTGAGCCTCATTATGTTAACATCTAAAGAAGCTTTTCGGCTGCTGCAGACATTAGTAAATCTGGACCCAAATGGGCCTTCTTCTTTAAAATACTGGCCTTTATTATGAAGGGATATTTTCACAGGCTGTTTTTGTTTATAAGACCTCCATAAAACAACAGGGTTAGAACACACTCTGGCATGTTTTGTAGTCCATCTTTTTCGTTTCAATATAGCTAACATCAAGGCATCACATTGTTAAGGAGACTAGTGTAAGCTCCTTGTTTTTGTGTTTTCAGACAGTAAAGGAACTGCAGAGAAATTAGTGTGATTTTTCTCTGTGCTTTATGCATGTACCACAGTGATTTTGAGTGGTGGTGGGCACTGAAGACTTTTCTTATGTATTTTTTCCCCCTTTGGGTTGCAATGTAAATTGCCGTGCATTTGACCTTTGACATACGGTGTTTGCTTTTTACATATATTCCTTGCAGTGCTTCTCCTTCCTTTTACATGTTAGGCCACTTACTGTAGTGCAGCACAATTTGTTTTATTTTAGCATTTAAGAAGGAAGTTCTTTTTTGTTATTGTTTTATTTGTTGCTGCTTTTGCACATATATATTTTCTATATCAACATTAAACCTTGTGAACTGAATGCATGCCTATGGCTCATCTCGTATTTAAATAGCGCCTCCTGTTGGTAACACACATCAAATGTTTAAATGGACAAAATGTACCACATCAAGAAAAACTTTAGCTCATTTTGAAAATGGTGGCAGTAAAATGTCTCCAATGTCGCCACAGAGCTATGTTTACCACTGTGTGGTATCTCTCCTTTAAATAACAGTCTGTGATTTTGGGGGGATCTCTAGAGACCAGTTGCTGGACTTTATTCACACATGGCTTCTTCTTTGCATTATAGAGTTTTAACCTACATTTGTGAATGGCATCCTCATTACCATCGTCAGTCCCAGCCAATCCACCTTAAGTGTCCTATCCCCTCTGCTGGCGCTGGCCTCTAGAACACAGGTGTCGAACTGCAGGCCTCGAGGGCCAGTGTCCTGCAGGTTTTAGATGTGTCCTTGATCCAACACAGCTGATTTAAAGGGCTAAATTACCTCCTCAACTTGTCTTGAAGTTCTCCAGAGGCCTGGTAATGAACTAATCATTTGATTCAGGTGAGTTGACCCAGGGTGAGATCTAAAACCTGAAGGACACCGGCCCTCGAGGCCTGGAGTTCGAAATCCCTGCTCTAGAGGGTTTTCATAAAGTTGTCCTTCTGAGGGTCACCTTCATTACCGTTGTCAGCCTCCAGTAATGGACACAGAGAGTCTTTGTTGGCACCGTCGGTCCAGCCAAGCCTCCTGAACTCCTAAGGTGTCCCCTCACCTCTGCTAATGCCAGCCTTTGGCCAAACTTCCCAAGTTGTCTCATCACCTCCACTCATTCCAGCCTCCAGTGAACCTCCATCTCCGGCACTGCTCCCCTGGTCAGCCTCCTGAAGTGGCTTGTATCCTCCCCTTATCTCTTGGCTGGGCCCCCAAACTATTTTATCTCCTCTGCTCACCTCCTGACTGATCCTCTGGCCAATGAACTATTTCATCCTTACCATGGGACAAATAGTCAGCTCCCTGAATTGCTTTATCCCTGCCACAGGCCACCTACCCAGCCATCAGAACTGCCTGATGGCAGCCATCAAATTCAAAATGAGCAAATATTTTTCTTATGGTAAATTTTTCTTTTTCTTTTTTTATTTACATTTTACACAGCTTCTCACATGTTTTTAAATCTGTGTTTGTATTTTTGTCTGTATGTCTAGCAGTTACCTGTGATCGAGCATACTCTGAGGATCCCCAAAGGACGACACCTGATGCTCCCAATGCAGCGCTTTCCCCAATAGTGTGAATCAGATCACTCTTAAAGAAAAGGACAGGGGTATATTTTGCCAGTAAGCACTGTTAACACTTCAATTTATAATGCCTTTAATGACATAAAGGAATTCTTTATATCCACCGTTGCACAATCTATATATTTTCTCTTGTCTACAACCATATATATAGTCAATACTAGAATATGTTAACGTCAAAAGAGCAAAGCTTTCATTAAGCAGCCTTCATTAGATGCTTCTATTTTGGTATTTTTTTATTTGACTGAACAGAGACAGCAAACCAGGGATAAGAGTGAAGTGTATCATAAGAAAAAAGGGTCCCCCAAACATTGCAAAATATTGCAGTATGTTGTACACAGCTTAATTATTAGGCCAATAAACACTTTTTTGCTTTTTTAATGTGTCCAGTTGGCACACACACCATGAAGGTGTAATTAAAGAGCTTAAGGCCTACCTCTGACAGAACTACAAAGGTGTAGGCATAGAATGGTCTGGAGTAGACAAACACAGGCAATGTGAAGTCTGCACGTGCAATGGATGCAATCCTCATGGCCTCCTTGACTCGATAATGGACAAACTTGACTGTGTTAGAGGAGGACTTTAGCTCATAGTCTAGGTAGATGGATGGATAGAGGGCTGTGGTCTCTTTCCAGAGCCATATCAGATGGTCATTGCGAACATGTTCAACATTGGGACATTCCCCAGTGTAATGTTGTGGATGTTGTTTGTAGCCATAGTTGTAGCAGTCTGGAAACAGATAAAACCCCCACAGGCCACCTGGCCTGCGACCTTGAGCCAGTGCCAAGGTCAGGTTCATGAAAGCTTGTCCAGCTCTCTCAAAGCCTTCCTTCGCTTCCTTTTCAACTTTGCTCTCTGGCCAATTTGGGTGAAGTTTTCGGATCTGTTCCCTGGACCTTTTGCGGTAGATGTCTTTAGAACCCCAGTTTCTGACCCACTGAGGCCTCCAGTTCTCCCAGTCAATGACGCCTAGGCCTCGGAAATCTTTGTGGGGGATCAACTTGTCAATGTCAGCCCGGGCTTTTCCAAGATGTTTGGAGATGCTTTGGTTCTGCGGCAGGCCACCATTTATTGGGATCCCAGAGTTCGAGTAGTATGGGTAGTATCCCAGATGGCTGTGGTAGAAGATGGTGACATTTGGTCCACTTAGAGTTTCATTGAGGTTTGCTACAATATCAAAAATGCTGAGGTCCAGGTCCACCTTGAATCGAAGCCGACATGACTCAGTGGGAGCATTCCAGACTACAACGAAAGGCTTATGAGGTATCAGAGGTGGTTGGGTTGGTTTCGTCTGGTCACCATCAACTATGCAAACCCATAAGACCAGCAGCAGGAGATGGAGTGCCATTAGCACCATGGCCCTTGAATCCTCAAAGAACAATTAGTGGTCCTGCACAGAGAGAGGGCAGATATTACAGTTTTAGAGGGAAAATAAATGCATTATGAGCTTTAATGAGCAGGAACAATCAGGAAGCACATAAGTGATGAGCACTGAAGTGAATGCTCTAAATTCCACAATAAAGCAAGAAACAAAGCTACCCTGTTCTGCAAAGAGCAAGGAATGAATATTGGTGCAAATCACAAGAGAGAGAGAGAGGGATTGGCAAAACCACTCACTTTTTAAACATTAAAACCACCAGTATGAGATAGTTTGAGGAATGTCTGTGGTGAATTAACAAACTGTCCTATCCATTAAAAACATTGCAAAAAGAAATCAGAAAAGCCACATAATTTTTTTGTCATGAATTTAAAACATAGTTAGATTTAGTAGAAAATTGTTAGTGCTTCTGGAGGCAGTGAATAACTTCTAAATGTGGATATCATCCTTTCATAAAAAAACTTAAATATGTAAAAACTTGACTGTTATTTACTACTGCAGTGGCCCAAACACACCAACCACAAAATGCAGACATACCTGTGAGTCATGGTGCAGGGAACAGTAGCATATTCTAAAGGTAAAACTAGCAAAAAGCTTGATTTATAGTCACTGCACTGGCTGTGTGCATGCCAACTGTGACAACACCATTCATGCTGGTATTGGAAGGCAATTTGCTGCTGGCTTCTTTTGAGTAACAGAGATCGCCACTGAGGAAATGAATAATGAAATAAATTAAAGTACTTACAAGAATTGAATTATGTTCAGTTGATATGTCTTATTATTCACTCACTCTTCTATAGGATTAAGGTCATTTAAAAACTACTTTTTAAAGTATTAAACACTGATCTTTTAAAAAGTTTTATATTAAAAAAATGTTATATTAGAAATTTCATTATAAAGACCTTGAAGTCCACTTTGCAAGTCCTTATTTTTGCATTAAGTAGTACAACACATTGTGGCCTCTGCTAAAACAATGATGGTCATCAGCCCAGCAACTGTCCTCACCCATGGTATCATAGATTTGCTACATGAAGGAAAATGAAGCACAATCAGAACAGTTTAACAATAAATATAACTGAACAAACTCAAAACACAACATGCATGTTATTTTAGTTAACATTTAGAAGTTTTAATACTGCAAAGTGCTTACATTGATGCTTTCCCACTGGCCAACCAAATTAAATATTTATATATGATGATGGTAAAACTTATGCTTTGACTTCAGTCAAAGAGTATGTTTCAACAGAAATGACTGCAGTGAAATTAAACATTTAAGTGGTGCTTATTTAAACTGGAAAATAGTAAAAGTGAGTCAAAACTAGGTTTCATGAACTCAAAAATGTAACAGGAACTCATATTTAACTTAACAGTTTAAAAACTATATAATACCTTTAAGTAAATATAGTACAAATATGACAAAGCTTGAAAATAGGTTGTCTGATATTTGCCTTTTCATAATCTTTTCAGTAATGTCAGAATGAGACACTTACTCACTAAATTCTACAAAGTATGTTTGCTTTAAATCTACAGTAGAAACCCCATTGTATATATAGTCATGCACACATGCAGAAGGACAGGCAAACTCTTGTTTAGCTTTTTTCAAACTAAGACTGTTATTTTCTTCGATCACTGTTCTCTCCAGCTTTTTATGTTACACCATCATCCACTAATTGCTCTTGGAACCCCTCACAAGCAAGTAATCATATTTCAGTTTTTCCAGAGTTAGGGGAAAGACATTGTGGCCAGTCTCTTAGGAAACATGGGTACTGAGGTTGCCTCCAAGAACGCATGGAAAATCTCCAATCATTCCTTTTTCAGGACTGTAACCAGAGCAGGGGAGCAGGAAACCACTGGTGGGCTGAGGCTTCTCTGATCATTTCTGCTTTACATTCATCTAAGAAGGCCTTTGATTGTTCACAAATGATTTTAATGGCACAAGAACTTTATGATTTCAGTAGTTTTGGATCAGTAAGTTGAGAACTGCAGGAGAATATGGTAGAGAAGAAGGCAGTTATAGTCCCAAATAAGTTGTTGAAAGATTATCAGAAAGTTTCCTCCCGCTCAGATTAAAATGCATTTCTTTAGGCTTTAGATTTTTGCACCAGCTTCAATATCCTGCAGACTTAATGTTTTTTTCTGGTGATGCTGATCCAAGACAAGCAGAGCATGGTGAAGGGGCTCAGGCTGGTCTCCAAACCACTGAAAGCAGGAACCCCTGGAAACATAGTGAATTCAGACCACAAGAAAGACCCCCCAAACACAAGATCTGAGTATAAACATCCACATGACATTTAATTTGATGTTTCATCACAGATAAATGCAATGGAACTGTGAGTGAGAAGCAACCGAATTCAACTAATCCACTGATCCAGACTGAAACAGGGAGTAAACTGTTGTTGTCATCTGTCATGATTAACAGTTGGTTGATCCACCTCTTTGATCTCGACCAAAATATCTAAACAACTATAACTCCTGGATATTTAGTATTAAATTTTGGTCAAAACTTAATTAGGCACAAAATGGATCCAAATATACTTTGTGTATTTTTTCGTAAGGCACCCATTACACATTTTTAGGGAAACAAACTGCTTTGAAATGTGATTTTGTCACCGGTTATCACTTTGATGATCTCTCATTTCATCCAGCTTCATTAACAAGCTGTTCACTTCATTATTTGTCTTTGTTATCAACTAATCACATTCCCACTAGCCTCATCTAAGAACTCATACTGGGTTTATAGCTGTAAATATTAACATATTTAACTCTTACCCCACTAAAGATCTTTTTTTAAACATTAGCATTATCCTTACTGTGTTTTAATACACCTACCGATATTGGTTTTCAAAGCACTATTTAAAAAGTTTAAATCATAATCCTGAGCATATCAGCATTCTGAAGTTAGCCCTGTGCTTTGATAGTAAAAATCAAAGTAAAGTTTATTTATATAGCACATTTCACAGACAGATGTGACAAAGTCCTTCACAAGAGAGGTAATGAAACACAATACAATCATAAATGCATCATAAAAGCCCTGGTCTAATTAAAAGCTTTTTGAAATAAAAATATCTTTAGCTGCTTTTTGAAGGTCTCCACAGAGTCCAAACTCTGTGGAAATAGAGGAAGTGCATTTCACAATCTGGGTGCAACAGCTTGAAGGATTGGTCCCCTTGAGTTCTGAAGACGGTGTGGGGGACCACTAGAAGGTTTTGAATTAATGACCTTAGGGTACAAGAAGAGGTATATATATATATAATTCAAATCAGCATAGAGTGAGGGGCCTGTCTATGTAATGTCCATGTAAAATTTTAAAATGAAATCTAGATCTGATTGGTAGCCAGTGTAGCAACTTTAAAACAGGAGTTACATGAGTTCCTCTGTTTGAGCGAGTCAGTAGTCTCACTGGAGAGCTTTGGAGAACCTAGAGATGAACCAGCTGTTTCTTGTTTAGACTATTACAGTAGTCCAGCCTTATAGATATAAAATCAATAATTATCATCTCACTTGTTTTGAGATGTTCCTAAAATTAAAAAAAAAGCAGGTTCTTACTATCCGTTCTAAGTTACCCTCCAAGGAAAAAGCTTAATCACAAATAACACCTAAATTACTGAGGCTACGCTTCTGCAAGAGACCTAAATCACCCAGTTGCTCTTTAATGTCAGGCATTGAACTACATAATCAAGGTTTCAGTTTGGTCTGGGTTTAGTAGGTGTTGTTCAACCATTGCTTAATGTTTGTTAAGCAGTCAATCAAAGCGGAGAGTTTGTGAACTTCAGAAGGCTTAAATGAGCAGTATAGCTGAATATCATCAGCAAAAAGATGATAAGTACATCAAGAAACTGCTGTATTATCTGGCCTAAAGGAAGAATGTATATTAAAAACAGAATAACTCCCAGCACGGAGCCTTAAGGAACTCCACATAGCAGCTCTGTAGATTCAGACATAATCTGATTTGCAGACACACTAAAACTCCTATCAGATATGTAGGATGAAAACAACTCTCGATCAGAGCTCAACCCAACAAGATCTCTCAGTCTGTTTATCAGTATGGTATGATTAACTGTGTCCAAAGCTGAGGAGAGGTCTAACAAGACCAGGACCGTGTATTCTCCAGAATCTGCTGACATCGTAATGTCACAAATGTCACAGGTGTAAAAGTAGACCAAGAGTGAGAAGGGGGTTCCTCAATAGCAGAAAAAGAAGGAGGCTTTGGGAAAATTTAGGCACTAATCTTTAAACTTATCAACAAAAAATCGAAGAAAAGACACACCA
This sequence comes from Etia nguti, assembly GCA_015106755.1. NCBI lineage: Eukaryota > Metazoa > Chordata > Actinopteri > Cichliformes > Cichlidae > Etia > Etia nguti. Next base: position 13,010 of record VUQG01019017.1, read on the forward strand.
ATATCTTATTGGTGAATGTAGTAAGCGCAAAAAGCGAAACACCATATCAATGCATGCATTGTTTGCATCACTACCTGAAATGTTAGCAAGCAAGCAAAAGGGCTTTTCTGATAATCCAGATAATGCATTGCTGTGACGAAAAAATCATGTGACTAATGCCAATGTCATGCGGCGGAGAGGCTGAATTGTGTTTGTCTGGAATCATATCTTTTAACTCATTTGCACTCGAGCTGAGAGGACACTGTTGTCTTTGGTGTTGTTTGTGTGCTTACGTTTTTGGCTCGTTATCATCCACTGTACAATAAAGCAGTATAAGAACCACATTAAGAAAAAAACTGAATTTGGGACATTTTGAAAATAAAGTCGAAATTTCAAGATTTAACTCAAAATACTATTTTGAGATAAATCTTGAAATCTTGAAATAACATTACTAAATAATAAATAATGGAGCCCTGAAATAGAGAAACCTGATCTCAAAGTGATACATGTCACTGGATAAAATACACACTAATGAGCTTACTTTGAAACACATTTTAGTATACTTCATTGCTAAATTATATACCTGTTATACCTGTTACTTCCAATTTTTACTGAGAAAGTTCACTGGGAAATATATCATATAATCTTTGTAAACAAAAAATGCAAATACTTGACCTGCAGAGCAATGATATTGAAGAGAGTGAGGCTAAGCCTATTTTGTCCAAATGGACTTTAGTTGTGATAAAGAATTTCTTTCTTGTGAATATTTTAAATAAGTAGTTGCAAAAGTGTTTCTTCCTACCCCGTTGTCATGCTATGTAATGTTAGCACTGCTGAGGCAAGATGATATGTTCAGTAGTGTCTTAGCTTAAAATTGTCAATCTGCCCAAAACTTGTGACAACCCAGTACCTAGATATGATATAGACATTTTTAACTGGTATTGAATGTTGAGTCTTTTTGTCTTTTCACACTGGGAGAACAGCAAAGGACAGTAGCTCACTGCCAGGCAGCACTAGACAAAACAGTTACAACTTCTCACAGTCTCAGTTAAGTTAAGTTAACTGATTTTCCACTGTTGTGCTTTTTAACGGCCACCAACTACCTAGCAAAACATCACACTACCAGCAATTATGAGAATACTGATACCTTGTCTAGTATCTGCTATTTATCGTTTGATGAGGTAAAACAGTTTAAAGAACCCATAATAGCAATTTTCTTGAACAGATTTACATACCTTCCCCTTCTTTATCGAATGTGCTTCAAATTAAGACCTGTTGGTGGATGACTGCCTTGTCTCTTGGTGTTGTAAAACTCAGAAAATCTCCATCGGATAAGCTGTGAATGATCTCTTTGTCTCTGCACCCAATTCTTTCGGGTCCCTGGGGTGATATCAGGGCAGAAATGCCCGAGTATTGTTTTGTTGTCCCCTCCTCCAATGTTACTCAATACTTACAAGGCCATCTTCATAAAGAAAGTCTTTAACAAATGCAACATATTACCAGCAGTTAGGATTAATTCATGGAGGGGTTTTGTTTTGAGTGTTTTCTTATATGACCAGATTTTAGATTTAAAGAACCTAAATTTTGAATGTGAACACTAACCTAGAAGAGAACACTTTAGAGCAACAGAGGGTCAGAGGATCCCCATAACCATATTCATTTACTCAGTCATGATCAGAGGTGGAAAGTAACAAAGTACAAACCCTTGATTAATGTACTTTAGTAGAATTTTTAGATATCTGTGTTTTACTTAAGTATTTTTACTTTTTACTTTTACTCCTTACATTTTTACACCAATATCTGTACTTTCTACTCTTCACAATTACCAAACAGGCTTGTTGCTTTTGGTTTAAGACATTTGAGGGGAGTAATTATTTCAAGTCACTGCATACCTTTAAACAATCAAACTTTGAGCCTCAACAGTAATACATGAAAGGCTCTCTATTGGTGTATCAAATCACCAGAGGTTCTTGTATACAAAGAGATGAAAGAGGCAAAACCACCCTAAGGGAGTCCAGCTCCGTCCCCATAACATTACTGGCCTTTGCGGATCAGTTTATTAATGAGGGTAAAACGGGAGTAACACGTTCCCTTCTCTGTGTACCAGTTAAAAGTCATGCAGCAGCATTTTGGACTAGAGCAGAGGTTCCCAAAGTGGGGAACCAATATTAGTCACTTTTCCCTGTGTTTCCTGTGTCTTCTACTTCTAGTTTTTGGTTCACAGCAAGTCATAGGTTTAGTTTCCTTTTGGTACTCTATTCCATGTTTTGTATCCTGGATATCAGCCTCAATAACAGCTCGCTCTTTGTTAAACTCTGTCTGCCTGTGAGTCTCCACTTGGGTCCTCACACTGTGTTTTATTGTACTGTAAACAGAGTTAAGTTGGGCCAAGGGCTGCTTACATACTAGTATAATAAGCTTACTAAACCATCAGAGTGCAGGTCCAATTTGTCCCTCTTCTGTTTCCACCATCAACCAAGGGAGAGAAAAGCATGAGAAGACCACCATCTAGTGGACATTAGTGTACTTTAGCAATACCACATAGGTGGCAGTAAAGTTTAAAAATACTACAATAAAACAACAATTTATTAATAAAATTGTAAGTACAGCAATATAATTACCAAAATGTACTGAATGTTTAAACAAAATGGATTGCTTTGCAATAAAATATTTAGAATAAATTTAAATGTATTTAGAATAAAATAAAATATTATAAATTCATACATGATATGATATTGATAGTATTACCTTAATCCTAATAGTATAAATAGATTTTTTTTCAGCTCCCTCTTCTTTTAGGCTTGTTAACAGAAGTTTTGGGAAACTATGTTGATATCTAGCAAGAGTTCTAGCAAAATAACTGGTAGAAGATTGACAGTGGATGACCCTCTTTGAATAACCAAGGTGACGAAAACCAAAACAAACAATGAAAAAAAAGTGTATAAATTCCATCTTGGTTTTGCATCATCCCTTGTGCTAGAAATCTATTCTGACTCCATTTAGCAAGAACAACTTCCCACCCCCAACCTTCTTCACCATCTGTTGAAACTAAGATAAACAAATCAGCTTTTTAAAATCACATTTCAAGCAAACAAGACTTTTTTACAGGATAAAATCCTCGGTCCCAAAGATGACTACCAAAGTTTTCGATTACTGAGATCCTGCTTCATGAGAACATCGTAGATGTCAGTGCTGCTTCTTTTAAACTTGTGACCTTTGCTTAGTGTTTTATACTGCAGAATGTAGGAGCAGCTGGTCTCCAGATTAGTGTTGGTGTTAATGCCACTGATGTACTTTAACCTTGCTGCATGAAGACTGTCTGTCCATCTGTCACCTCAGCATTTACAAACTTTAACATTTTATTTGTTTAGCATTAAAAGATAATTTAGGTCGATTTGATTGTCACAGCAGAGCATTAACATTGTGCTTCTCAATATCAACATGTCTTATACAATGAACAGCCAACAAATTATGCGTCTGAACTGGTCTTCTACAAAACCTGTAAAGGCATCTTGTTGTGTCTGGCACTAATATGTTAGCAGATCGAGTTTTGAAACTTGAGCGTATAAGATGTCACCCATCATTGTAGGTTCTGTTGGTAGATGTTCACCACTACTGACTGGAATAACAAGGACTGTGGATATGTGCCATTCTGGGCATTTTGGAGAAGACCAGAAGAGTAGAAACAGAAGAAAAGCAGAAAAAATGGTGGTGGTCAGGCCATGGAATAAGGTTTAAGTATTAAATTAGACAACTATAAAGGAGTGACCTGTAAGAATAATATGACAGGGAATTATCATAGAGAATTGAGACTTTTACCACATTATTTTGGTCTCCCAAATTCTATTTCTCAATATCTGCAATGCTTTTGCTGGTTAGAAAGTTCCTGATTAAGAAAGCAGTAAATCAAGTCTATTGATTTAATCAAGACAGGTTTACACATAGTAAGTAAGCTACATACTGTACACATTTTAATATGTATAAGATAAAGTAGAATATGTATAATAATAAAAAGAAATTCTATATCTGGATTAGTAAAAGAATATAGCGTTATTTCACAATATAGTCAATTTCATTTAAGGCAAATGATAATTATAAAGCTATTTGTTTCCTTATAGAGAATTTTCTTCCATACTTCCACGCTCTGCATCTACTGACATCCCCCTGCCCCCCACCCTTCTCCCTCTGCAGAGCTGCATTTCTGCTGCCACATGGGATGAACCGTTTTTGTTATCAACGACATTTTATTCTTACGACGGAAAAAAAAGATACAGATTCAACAGTTTTACAGTGTTTATTGTGTCACATCTTTCGGCTTTTCTGCCCATGTTATCTGTATTATAGCGGATATGGGCAGATTTTGTTGAAAGCAACACCCCTCTGCTGTATCCTTAAAGTGGTTTGCTCCCTCCTGCTGCCATGTTGGATGTACGCATTACTGCTGCAGCCGCTGGAGTTTCCGAATGAAAGTTGAGCGTTTATCTGTCTAGGTACACTTAACGAGTCACTGGTTTCAAATCCAACACCGACCTGAGAATACAAGGGTTTTCCTAAGCAAGAGCAAGACTGGAAAAGAGATCGCAACCACATCCTCCTCCGCCCTCCTGCTCGGAGTCGAACTGAGCGGAGATGATCCGGTTGCAGGCCACAGCAACCGGAGCCCGCATGGATTTTCTGTAAATACAGCCGTTAGTAGTGCCCGTTCCAGGGATAACTGCATTCTTTCGGGGTCGACTACAAGATTCTGGTGCCATGAACAGCCACCCGCCGCCCCGCAGGGCGGTTAATGTCGGCTCCCTGCTCCTTACCCCGCAGGAGAACGAGTGCCTGTTCTGCTACTTAGGGAGGAAATGCGCCGTAAGTTCCTGCGTTTGTTTACCACCTGCAACTTAAAAGTAGGTACAGGTGCATTCACTTATTGTATGGGCAATGCATGTGCTTCTCAGTCCATCTAAAATAACCAAAAAGAACATAAGCTGAATATTGACTTACTCAGCTATTCATAAATAAAACATAAAGATAAATAAAATGGCCAGCCATAAATATAACTTTTAATACAATACCTAATACTTAATACTTTTATTGGGTAATTCCTGATAACCTTAATGAGTCAGTACTTTAGGTGCTGAGCTAATACATGGAAGAAAAAACATTTAAGAAGCATACATGTACACATGCATATCAGGGGGGGAAAGAATCGATAGAATCAATGCAAGTAAATGGACTTTCAGCTCATTGTTTTGGTTTCCGAGACTGTGTTTTTACAGTTTTCTTTCTTAGTGTCAGCATTGTTTACGCTCATTCCTGGTAAATAAGCACAGGTAAAAAGATGAGCTTGGCTTTCTTAAAAGATGAACACAGCGAATTTGTGCTTGTATGTCCTCATCAGCTGGATGCAAATGTTAGCCACAATAACAAAATAACAACACAGAGTTCTTCTCACAGGTGATAAAAGCAGTTTCTTATATTTGCTGTTAAATTTTTTTAAATTAAAGCTCTAATACTTGATATTATTCTACTACTAAAGGCAAAACCATTAAGAAGTACTTGCCTCGCTGGTATAACTCTCAAACACGCACCTTAAAGCAGATAACCTGGAGAGTAAACAGTGTCTCACTAACTTAGAAAATCTTAATTTAGCCTGGAAAAAAAAAGAGTTTGTCGCTCTATAAAAAAGCCCTTTGCAACACTGGGACATCTTACTATTTATCAGTGATTGAAGAACGTAAGAACAACCCCGGGTTTCTTTTTAGCACTGTAGTTGGGATAAGAGTCAGAACACTGAACCAAGCATTCCTGTTAAACTGTAATGACTTCATGATATTCTTCACAAATAAAATTTTAACCATTTGAGAAAACACAAAAACACTCAGAGAGCACAAGGGATAGCCCTTGTTTTCTAAAGCCTTTTTTATTACTACATGCTGAGGTCAGACTGTTCTGTGCTAGGACCAATTTCATGTACATTGTACAGGCTTCCTTTAGACAGTACCATTTGAAAGCATAGCATAGAATTTCATTCATTTAGTTAAACTGCAGGAATGTCTTAAAGACATTAAGACCTGTGTCGATCTGTAGGACCTGCACCCCAATACAGCTCTGTCAAATTAATCCTAATCTCTGATCCCATGGATCTTACCCAGTAGGCAGTACAGAGCTTAGATGGAGCTGATGGTTGAGGGGACCTGCCCAGTTCTAACTGCCTCAAAAGCTCTCTGGGTGTCTACCCTGCCTTCTCTGATATGAAAAACCGGGAGCCTCAGTATCCTTTCAGTCCCGGCATCCAGCAGCCACACCTGTTAACTGCAGCTCCCCTCCAGATAAGTTCTCTTGGAAAATCACTTGGTTTAATTTAGTGACTTGGGAAAACTAAGTCCCAAGGGTCTGTTACTTTTATAGGGCTGAAGTAGACTCTAAGAGCTATTTATACTAAAGCAGATTAATACTCGGCTTTTTACCTGTATGTTTAACAAAGGACTAAAAGGGTAATGTCCACAATGTAGACTTTTGTGATGCAGGATATTTTAATAAAGTAATTTAGAATCAGTAAAACAAAAGCACAATCATATAATACTAATAAAACAAAATCAAATCACTTGAATTATACATATCTAATTAACCTACTCTGAGATTGGTCACGGACACCCTTATCTCTTGTGTGTAGGTACAACCCAAAAGAAGCGAAGCCAAATCCACTAGGGAATAATGGAAATCCATATCCTCTTGAATTTATAATTCGACATGGAAAAATGAGCAGAGAAAAGGCCAAAAATACAGATAAAGATGATGTACTGTTAGCAAAAACACATTCAAGATTAGCTCTGTTATCCATCTTTTTCTGCTTATCCGGGGCCGGTTCGCAGGGGCAGCAGCCTAAGCAGAGAAGCCCAGACCTCCTTTTCCCCGGCCACCTCCTCCAGCTTTTCTGGGGGAACACCAGTATGTTCCCAGGCCAGCCGAGAGATATAACCTCTCCAGCGTGTCTTGGGTCTGCCCCGGGGCGTCCTCCCGGTGGGACATGCCCGAAACACCTCACCCAGGAGGCATCCCTGTCAGATACCCGAACCACCTCAACAGGCTCCTTTCGGTGTGGAGGAGCAGTGACTCTATTCTGAGCCCCTCTCAGATGGCCAGACTTCTTACCCTATCTCTAAGGGAGAGGCGAGCCACCCTTTGGAGGAAGCTCATTTCCGTCGCTTGTATCCGCAATCTCGTTCTTTTGGTCACTACTCACAGCTCGTGACCATAGGTGAGGGTAGGGACGTAGATCGACCAGTAAATTGAGAGCTTTGCTTTTACACTCGGCTGTCTTTTCACCACGACAGACCGGTACAACATCTGCATCATTGCAGCTGCAGCACCAATTCATCTGTCGATCTTCTGCTCCCATCTCCCGTCACTCATTATTAAGACCCCAAAATACTTAAACTCCTCCACTTGGGCCAGGAACTCGTCCCTGACCTGGAGTGGGTACTCCACCCTTTTCTGTGAATTGCTACCTTAGCGTGGTGGAGGAGTTTGTGTGTCCCAGGGATCCCAGGGGCTATGTTCTCAGGGGCTTTTGCCTCCTGGTACGGTCTCCCATGGCAAATTGGTCCTGGGTGAGGGACCAGACATAGTGATAACGATCAAAGGAACAGTTCACCCTGACTGGCATAGGGTTACTGGGGCCCCGCCCTGGAGCCAGGCCCGTGGAGGGTGCCCGAGGGCCTTAGTCCATGGGGCCTGGCCGGGCACAACCCGAAAAAGGAACATGGGCCCATCCTCCTGTAGGCCCACCACCCACAGGAGGCACTATAGGGGTTGGGTGCTAGGAGCGGAGGCCCTGGCGAACCAATTGCCTGCTACCAAGAATAACACTCTGTATCATTTTAAATATAAAAGGCTGAATGTTAAGACCTTTTCCCCTCCCTCAGATGTGATTAGAGGTAAGCCGGGGTGACTTCAAGCTCTCCCTGGCCCACTTATCTTGCCAACTGGATGACCATTTTCCCACTTCTAAATTCAGATAAAACTGAGGTTATTGTCCTTAAATAACTAAATAAATATTACAAACATGGTATCTAACCAGATACTCACTCGGGATGGCATTACCTTGGCTGCTAGTAACACTGAGGAATCTTGGAGTTGTTTTTGACCAGCACATGCCCTTCAGTGTGCAAATTAAACAAAAATATGTGGAACTGCTTTCTTGCATTTGTGTAATATCTCTAAACATCCTATCCGATTTCAGAGTGATGCTGAAAAACTAGTCAATGTATTTTTTACTTCTAGGCTGGGCTATTGAAATTCATTATTATCAAAATGTACCAAAAAAAACCTCCCTGAAAAGCCTTCATTTGAGCCAAAATGCTGCAGCAAGAATACTGACAGATTAGAAAAGAGAGAGCATATTTCTCCCAAACTGGCTACTCCTTACTGGCTTCCTGTTAAATCCAGAATCTAATTAAAATCCTTCTAATCGCATAAAAGGTCTTAAATAATCAAGCCCCATTTTATCTTAAAAGATCTCATAGTACCGTAACACCACAATAGAGCTCTTTCCTCTTGGCCTGCAGGCTGAACTTGTGGTTCCTAGGAAATTGAAAGCAGAATGGGAGCCAGAGCCTTCAGCTTTCAAGCCCCTCTTCTGTTTCCATTTTGGATCACAACAATAGACACCCTCTCTACTTTTAAGATTAGGCTTAAAACCTTCCTTTTTGATAAAGCACGTAGGGCTGGACCTGAATCCATCCTTAGTTTCGTTGCAACAGGCCTAGGCTACTGGCGACTTCCCATGATGCACGGAGTATTTCTTATTCACTCACCTTTTTTCACTCGCTGTGTTTAGATGCCAGGCATTTAATCATGAGTTATTAATAATCTCTGGTTCTTTTTCACGCTCTTTTTTTCCTCCCTTAAACCCCAAATGGCTGCAGCAGATGGCTGCCCCTCCCTGAACCTGGTTCTGCCAGAGATTTCTTCTTGCTAAAAGGGAGTTTTACCTTCCCACTGTTGCCAAGTGCTTGCTTGTAAGGGCCATCTGAGTATTGTTGGTTTTTTTCTGTATTATTATACGGTGTTTGCCTTGCAATGTAAAGTGCCTTGAGGTGACTGTGATTTGGCACAATATAAATAAAACTTGAATTGCATTGAAAACTACTACATAATACTAACTGCTCAAATCAGTTGCCTCTTGAGTGATTAATGCATGTACATGTTTTTAGCGCCTACTACCATGGGTTAGTGCTATCAGGAGTTTATCAGGAAGTAGTCTAGCTGCTAATGATATTAAAATGACTGAGATATTGCCTTTTGTGTTCATCGTTAACAGATGCTAAGATCTTAGTTTGCAGAGGCAGCAGTGTCACCACTGTCTGTGTTTATTGCTGCATTCTTCTCCTCTGTAAGCATTTAGATGCTTTTAATTTAAGCTTTTAAGGAACAAATTTTGACCTTTTCTGGGGGATGCTGATTGGCGATTTCCTACTGAAAAGTGTTTGCACCTGTTCCTCTGACCTGCACCTATAAATTACAGAGGGAAAGGATGCAGTGACATTTCCTCTTACCTCCCTCAGCAGCCGGAGTTACTTCCACTGCAGAGGGAGGAATCATGGCAGTGCATAAAACACAGTGCAATCTCTGCAGAAACCACAAACTGGAGCTGTTTGAAACCCGTGCAGTGCTGACGACTGCAGCTGGACTCCTCTTGTTGTCAAGACTAAAACACTGTTGAAAAGTGTAAGACAATGAGGCGGTGACGCAATAAGTCAGTACTTTTAAGTTTTACCCTCCTGAAGTTGGGAATTGGTGTATAATGAAAGCTACAAGTCCTTCACTCTTCACCTGATGTAAATGTAAAGTAAACAATTTGACATCAGAGTTCTTGTTTTGTTTGTGACTACATCAATACAACTGAGTCACAACTCACAAATCAATGTAGGGCTTTTGATATCCTGCCATCAAATCAGACTTGGATATATTCATTTGATTGTGCACATTTGTGACTCCCCTGTTAAGGTAGAATGCATTTAAGATTTAGAATCTGATTTCCAAAGGTCTCGGTGTTTGCCTGATAACCCACTCTATTTCTCCTCCCAGCTGTAATTGTGGCAGTGTGAAGGTTTTGCATGGTATATGTTTCCTCTACCATTTGTCACACACCGAGGTTAGAGGTTTATACTAAAGACACTAGTGTGTCTGTAAAATCTAGAAGAAAAAATGGAGGGAGATAAAGTGGTTGCATTTTCAGCAACTTAACCACTTCTTTTTGTAGCTGTCTTTGTTCTTTCTACAAATCACACAGGTGGTGATATTAACCATCATATCTGTGCTTCAGACTCTGTGTTCAGCAGTGGTCCAGGTGTATGGTGCTGAGAGAAGCTGTAACTGGGTGAAGAGGTGCTGTGGAGTGGCCTGCCTTGTGAAAGACAACCCTCAGAGATCCTACTTCATCAGAGTCTTTGACATAAAGGTGAGTGACACCAAACAAAAACAATCAAAAAGCTTTAAAAACTGCAGAATAGTTGAAAGACGCATCTGAATTATTTTGACATTTCTGGAAGTTTTTCTACTTTTTTTTTCCCTGTTCGCTCTCTGGCAGGAAAAACTGTAAAAAAAACTGAAATAAGAAACTGCTGCCAGTTAGCTTAGCAGTGGTTACAGCACTGGAAACAGGTAATCGGTGCATTTAATAGAATCCACCTCTAATGTTCACAAACAGTCATTTCTTGTTTGTAAAAGAAATAAAAACACAGATTTAAAGGGGGTTATTTAAGATTCCCAAAAGGTTGATCCTGTTCATCTGGACGTAGCGTTTTCAGTGGGAGAAACGTTTCATCATCATCCAAGTGACCTTTTCAGTCTCAGCTGACTGCAGGTTTCCCCAAATTTATAAGTAATGCCTTTGCATAATGACTGAAACTAGCACCAGTGGCAAACAATGGGCTGTGAGGTCAGTTTCTTGATCATTAATATGCAAATTGTCATGACTGTTGATCAACAACAACAAAAAACAACAATGATGTTGTTTCCCACTGGTGCCAGTTTCAGTCATTGTGCAAAGGAATTTCTTATAAGATTGGGGAAACCTGCAGTCAGCTGAGACTGAAGAAGTCACTTGGATGAGTGACGAAACGTTTCTCCCACTGAAAACACTACGTCCAGATGAACAGAATCGAGTTTTTGGGATTTCCTTACCTGGATGACTGAGCGTGCATCAAGACATTATTTAAGAATATTGATTGGAACAAAATTGATTTTTTTTTTTCTCATTGCTTCTGTGGAGGGTTGTGGCCAGACTTCTCCCATTTACTCTGTGTGTTCATTGACTGAATTAGAACAGCACTTTAAATATGATGTACATTCAATTGTACATCTCTAATGGATTAAAATGAATTACCAGATGTGTGGCGACTGCCTGAGGTGGATACAGGCTCTGAAAGTAATGCATATGTATATATTTAGTTTCTCTCTCTGATGAAAGAAAAACTGCTCACTTATCAGAATCAAGGAATGCTGAATTATGACAGGAAGGACAGTCATGATTATTTTGGTCAGATTTTATTTCAAAAGTATTAGAGATGGCACGATATCACTTTTTTTATGTCCGATACCGATATCATAAATTTGGATATCTGCCGATACTGATATGAATCCAATATAGTTGATTTTATAATGAATAAAACTTTTTTTTTGTATCTTGCTGCATTTTGTATAAGTTCATACTCAAATTTAAAAAAACAAAACAAAAAACACTATTACACTTGTATGCAAAAAATACACTGCACCCAAAATATTTTGCAGTTCAGCAATACTGATCTTTTTATTTAAACTTTTAGCAGAACTTTTATTTAAAGTAATATTCAAAAGTAATTTAAAATGCAATTTTATGCAGATTTCAAAAATTCTTTGGTTCTGAAAAAAAAAAGAAGTGCAATATCAGCACAAAATAATGTTTATATTCAACAAATAGATAATATAGATAAATAGACATCCAGAGTGGAAAGCAGTGCAAAGAAATGCAAACACAGCTTCATGACACTAATCTTTCATCATGTTGGATGTCAGTGTAAGCTGTTTATCACATTTAACCTCGGACTAAATTTTGTGTAATTTCTATACAAAACTTAACACAAGTATGAAAAAAAGTGTTTTTCATAGTTTTTTTGGGGGTTTTTTGGAACCACGGAACTGTTTAACCTGCGACACTGTTTTTTTCAAAGTAAAATTTGAGTCTATCCATGACAACGCACAGACGTCCGAGCTCCATATATCGGTTGTTAAGCTTAACGTGGGAATGCTTTACAAACATTCAGAGATGAACTTACACACTTGCTTTACTTCTCTGGGATAGCTTTCTCAGAGATGAGATGCTGGTTTGGCAGCACGTAGCGAGGCTTCAGATGTTTTCAGTGTGAAGTAACTCCAGACCACCGACAGGTCTCGCACAAAACAGCCGCTCTGTCACGTGACACATACCGCTCTGAGGGTGCTACGGTCACTACCTGGGTTACGCCATGTTGCAAGTTTTGTGAGGTGCTTTTGTGATATTTAATGGATCGGGTTACCTTTTTTATTTCTCCCCGATATCCGATCCAGTAATTTAGGTCAGGATCGGACCGATCGGTAATAAATATAAGATTTCATTAAGCTAACAAACAATCTGTTGGTTGCACTAGAACTAGATGTGACAGGAGAGAGGAAGGTCTGACTGTGGAATGCCCCGTTACGATCCCTGTTACATTCATGGCTAAACATGAATGTAACACGGATATTCTGCCTTTCTGAAACATTGTATGACCAGTCAGTACTATTCAGTATGACCCAAAATAAGTGACTGATAAACTCATTATATTTACTCATTAACTCAGCGGAAAGTATTTTTCAGAGTTTATTTGCAGCCAGAAGTATCGTCTCCTCGTGGCCATTAAATAGAATTCAGGTTTAAACTATTTTGCTTCACTTTTCAGATCTGTAAAATATGTTCATCTTTTATACTGTTTGTGGACCAGACTAGTGGGTATTGACTACCATGGGTGGTCTGTGGGTGCCAAGGGCCCAGGTGGCAGCAGACTTGTGCTTCTCAGGTGACCTGTATTATAACTATAGGGAGTGCGACGGCAAGGCCAACAATAAACCAAGCACCTCAGTCCCATGGACTGAGTAACAGAAACTGGGAGATCCTGAGACACCTACAGAAAAGGCACCTTGAAGCAATTGTTGTGATTTGGCACTATATAAATAAAATTGATTTGAAAAACCTTTTTGTAACTTTAACTTCCTCTAGTCAGCACTCGTTGACCAAACGTGCTCTTCTGTCGTCATGGCTGGAGTTGAACTAAACATACTGATATGAAGAAAGGGGTTGTGCTTAATTTATTACACAAGATAAAATACGAGTTTTGTGCTAAAAAATTAAAAATTATAAGTCATTGTTTTATCTCATTTAAATTGCTTGATTCTGTTCAAAGCCAAATTTGTAATTGAAGTTATAATTAACGGCCCAGCCCTACTTGTAGATAGCCAGTGCGTGCTGCAAATATATGACAGTTTCTTGGTGGTGGTGTTGGTGATTTTTCATATAACTAAGTGGAGGTGAGCTCCTTTTGGAGGCGTGTTCAAGGATACCAAAAATGCATCATTGTTTGAAGATCTAATCGAGGCCAGAGGAAGACATTTCAATTCTTGCAAAAGCAGCCAGCTCTTAAGTCTTTCTTCAGGTTGTTGGGAGTATGAATTTAAATTGTAGAGGATTAGAAGTCTTTTTTTTTTTTTTCTGAACTTGAAGAATATTTTTTTCAATTTCATTTTTCTGTCATTTATTTTCTGTAGGAAGGGAAAATGATGTTCGAACAGGAACTCTACCACAACTTCTTCATCAGCAACTCCAGACCCTACTTCATTACATTTGCAGGAGATGTAAGTGTTTAACATTTTCTTTTGACTACTTCAAGACCTGAATGTCTACAGCAGATGATTAGTCTTCCTTTTTTTAGAGTCTATTCTCACCAAGAATTTTATCAGCATAAAATAAGGATGTTTGGTTCTTTCATATTTCCAAATATCAGTTGTCAGGCTTGTCTTTATCCACCTACAGTGTATGAAGATTTAATGTTCTACAGTTTTTCTGTTCTTCATAGAAAGGTGTTACAATCATATTTAGCCCTTTCTCTTTCTTTCAGACATGTCAGATTGGTTTGAACTTCGCTAGCGAGGAAGAAGCCAAACGATTCAGAGCCACCATTGATGACTTGCTCAACCGACGACAGCGGAAAATAGGTGAACTTTAACGTTTCAGTTTGTCTTTATGTTCTTCCTCAATCGTTTTAACCTTTCACAACTTTTACTGGAGAACATGCCTCATCTTTTGGTAACCCAGCCTGAATGTGTCTCAAAGTCACTGCCTCAAAGGCAGGTTTGGAGTTGACTTAGAGTTTGGCACACTGTTAAAAAAGGGATGGGAGGTAGTTAAAAGTGCAGGATTGTTTAGTGGTGAAAGTAGAAATGAAAATCTACTCTGAGCTGTGAATAGCAGTGACTCTCCAGACACTAGGCAGTGGAAAGCTAGTAGATTGTGGAGGACTGATCCTCACCAGCAAAAGCATGTCTTGGGAAAAAAAATATCACCTCCCAGATCAGTCATCAAGATCTGGTTTCTACTGATATAGTTCTAGTACGTTTTGACAGGTTTCAGAACCAACCAGAAATGGCTGCATTTATAAATATTTGTGTTTTTTTTTTTTTTTTTTTGTGGTTTTTTTTCCC
>VUQG01019017.1:27753-41213 GCA_015106755.1 Etia nguti
ATATTTGTTTTTTTTTTTTTTTTTTTTCGTGGTTGTCTCTCCCATAGCAAATGCCGGCTTTGTGATGCCTTGAGGATGCACAAAAAGTGTAAACAGTACCGCTCATTTTTAGAAAAAAAATAATGGAGCCGGTTCTAGATTAGGCGTCAGCATTGGTGAAAAAGAGATATAAATGCCACAAAAAATACATACAGTCATGTAAAATAAAGAAAGCAGATGGCCTCTCTAACGGTGGAAGCAAGACCAACTTTCTAATAAAAATGGGCACATCTGTTATGAGCTGCATTTAAGTCACTACAGGTTTACGAAAAAAGAAACACAAAGGGGTTTTCTTAAGACGAGTCATTAGTTTAGGTTTGGTTCGGGACTGGGTTTTTGTCTGTTTCTGTTTTGGGTTTTTTCTCCTCTTTTTATTTTTTCTTTCGCTTCGCTACTGTGCTCAGTCTCTTCCTCTCTGCTGCTGTAAAACTGTCAGTCTTTCTCAGTAGAGTAAATGTCTCTGCTGTGAGGCTCCTCTGACTTCCCTTCAGCTCCTTCCAGCATGTTGGCCTTTTGAAGTGCAACTCTCAAACTGTGATGATGATTCAGGGTTCAAAGGCTCACGGAGCTGGCACAGCTGGCAGGACGCTGTATGGCAAACACAGTTGAGCTTTCAAATCTTTTGCTTCTCTTCTTCTTCTGCTCATGCCAAGAATTCCTGACTGCTCTATTAAAATCCTTTATCATATGTGAAGATGCATTTCTGCACCTTAGGGCTTTAACGGAACTAACTGAACCTTAAAAGCACTTTTCTGACTCTTAATAATTTTCTTTGCCCACTAAAACCTCTTAATAAGTACATTCTAAAGATTGCTGACTCGTGATTACTTTTTTCTGAAACTATAATTCTGTTAATTTTTCTTTTGCAGAGAAAAGAGGCGACCCTAAAAATGGTATGTTAAACTCTTAATAAGTTTTGCTTACGTAGGCTCTTAACTTTAGATAATTTTGTAAAAATTATTTTTCCCATTCAGGCTTTAAAAAATTCAGTAATAAGTACATAGAAATTAATACAATGAGGATAT
This sequence comes from Etia nguti, assembly GCA_015106755.1. Lineage (NCBI taxonomy): Eukaryota > Metazoa > Chordata > Actinopteri > Cichliformes > Cichlidae > Etia > Etia nguti. The sequence goes on from VUQG01019017.1 coordinate 28,818, forward strand.
CATGCATCCCCTAAGCAAAAAAACAAAGAAATACAGCAAGATGCAACATGTGGAGAAATGGCAAAGTAAAAGTTTCAGTTACACAAGGATTCAGTAGAGGATTGATAGAAATATACTAAAACTGTAGCATATAAAGCACTGAATAAACAAGAATATAGCCACTCAATTATTATTATTAATAGCAGGTTACTGTTCTAAATAAATTAATTCTAAGAATCTGAGCCAGGACTGCAGTAATTATCTGTGAGCAAATACGTGTTGAGCTTATAGGTTTTTGGTTCAGTTTTCATGTAATCCCTTTTGCTACATTGAATTAAATGGTGGTTTGTCAGGTCTTTCTGTAAATACACCTCCTAAACATTAGTAACACTTAGATTTCAGAAACTGCAGTTCCGTAAATAAAGTTCACCTGCTTATAAACTACCAAATATGCCCAACAAACGCACTGGATTGCTACTATTTACTACTATTTTTTTTGGGGGGGGGGTGTATTTTGACCCTGGTTGAAAATTACTGAGTAAATTTGCAGTTGGAATATCTGTTTGAACTTGCTTGTGTGGGTTTCGGTGGTTACAATGAAGAGACCATTAAATGAAAGCTGTTAAACACATGAACTTCAGACAGTTTTGATGGTGATTGGTAAGGAATCAATTGACTTTGTACTAGGATTTACTATAAGAACCAGCTGATGTTCAGTTCAGCTAGTTATTTCCAGAACAGTTCAGGGCTGCAGTGTCTGTAGGGGTGGCTGTAGCTCAGGTGGAAGAGCAGGTCACATACTAACCGGAAGGTTGGTGGTTGCATGCCAAATATCCTTGGGCAAGATATTAACCCCATTCATCCATCGGAGTCTGAATGTTAGATAGAAAGAGCATAGAAAAAAGTGCTTGTGCAATAGGTGTGAATTTGAATGGGTGAACAAGGCAAAGTGTGTAAAGCACTTCGAGTGCTCAGAGTAGAAAAGCGCTATATAAGAACCAGTCCATTTACCATTATCCAGTGTTTAAGAGCAGTGTTGGCCAAACTGGCAAAGACTGGTTTTGTAGAAGACCTTGTATGACTGCAGAGGCGAGACAGTGATGACAACAGCGTTCGTCTTCCAGCGTGTGTGTGTGTGTGTGTGTGTGTGTGAGAGAGAGAGAGAGACAAATGCCAGTAGATGTTTCCTAACACATTGGCAGCATTGTTTCACAGTCTGGCTCTCACGCTGACAGAGTGAAGCAGGTTAAATCTGGTTTATCGAGAAGCCTTTCTGTGCCATATGTAGACCACACGCTCTGTTTTTCTCTTTAAACCCTCTAGTGTGGACAGTAGAGCTATACTGATAAAAAGCACTTTAGCTTTTAGTTCATAATAGTTTCTACATTATAAACTACAGACAAATATACATTGGTTAAAATAAGTAATGAATAGGTCAATTTTCTATGTCAGTATATTTCTGAAGGTGTATTGACATGAAATTCTCACCAGATGTAACAACTCATCCAATCCACACATGCAAAGTAATCAAACCACAGCTGTCTAGAATAATGAGAAATGACGCAGGGAAAAAGTATTGAACATGTTTACTGAAATTTATTTAATACTTCATGCAAAAGCTTTGTTGGTGATAACATCTTCAAGTATGGAGAAACTAGTCACCTGTGTTGCTCAACTGTGATTTTGGCCCTGTTCTTCCACACAAACAGCTTTAAAATCCTGAAGGTTCTGTGGACCCCGTCTATAAACTCTGAGCTTTAGTTCTTTCCAGTGATTTTCAGTTAGATTCAGGTCAGATGATTGGCTGGGCCGTTCTTGCAACTTGAATTTCTTTCTCTGAAACCAATTGAGAGTTTCCTTGGCTGTGTGTTTGGAATCATTGTCTTGCTGAGACATCCACACTCATTTCATCTTCATCATCCTGGTAGATGGCAGCAGGTTTTTATCAAGAATGTCTCTGTACAGTTTCCATTCATCCTTCCTTCAGTTATGTGAAGCGTGTCAGTGCTGTATGGTGAAAAACAGCCCCACACCATGATGTTCCCACCTCCAAACTTCACTGTTGGTATCATGTTTTTGGGGTGATATGCAGTGCCTTTTGACCTTTGACCTCGAGAAAAGGTGCGTTTTATGGCATCCAAAGAGTTCAGTTTTGCTCTCATCTGACCAGACTATATTCTCTCAGTATTTCACAGGCTTGTCTAAATGTTGTTCTGTGCTTCAACATGCTTTTTCTTCAGCTGTGGAGTCTTACATGGTGAGTGTGCGTACAGGCCATGGCGATTGAGTGCATTACTTATCGTTTTCTCTGAAACAATTGTACCTGCTAATTACAGGTCTTTCTGTAGCTCTCCACAAGTGCTCCTTGGCTCTTGGACAACTCTTCTGATAATTGTTTTCTCGTCTCTGTCTGAAATCTTGTGGGGAACACTTGGCTGTGGCCGGTTTATGGTAAAATGATGTTCTTTCCACCTCCTGATTTTGGCCCCAATGAGAGTTCACTGGTTTTACCCATCATGAGATGTTTCTTGTGTGACACCTTGGTAATGAGACACATTTTTTAGGCCATCAGTTGGGACTGAACCAGCTGATATTAATTTGCACTAAGTGGCAGGATTGCTTTCTAATTACTTATAGATTTCAGCTGGTGTCATGACTTACTCTGCCTTTTTGCACCTTTGTTTCATGTGTTCAGTACTTTTCCCTGTGTTATTTCTCATTGTTACACAACTTCAGTTATGGACATCTATGGCTTGGGTTGTTACTGACATCTGGTAAGAATTTCATGTTAATAACACCTTCAGAAATATATTGACTTAAAAACTGATGACATGTTCAATGCTCAATTTTACCATGTTTGTGTGTTTATCAGGTAGAGAATAAAAGTGCCATATGTAGTGTAAGGGTGGTGGTGGTGGGGGGGGGGTGACCACAACTGGAGGGGTAATCAAGTTATGACCTAGAAGTATCTGTGTAACGGCCATAATAAGAGCTGTTCCAATTCTACAAATACTAAGGAAAGACACTTTTTAAGAAAATGCTTTCTTGAGCATAGTATACACTGGGCCATACTTTATGAAAGGGAGGGGAAAACACTGTTCCATAATCAATTGCGACGGTCCATCCAAGCTTTTACGAAAACAATCAAAATAATAAACAAAGTAGAGCAGATCACATAAATGTGAATTTCAACTGCATTTTCCATTTCATGCTGTAACCTGTTGATATACTTTGAGTTTTAACAACAGCCTGTTGAACATTACTCTGCTGTAATAAAAACAATTTCTGGTTGAGTTGTTGCTGCATAAAGAACATGGTTATTTATGAGAACTATACGCGGCCTAAAGATTGTGAACTATCATTTTGCATCGGTAATTTTCTCGTTGTATTGCAGCCTTCAGGATTGTCATAAATTCTTTTTTACTTCAGATCAGCTGGGATAAGTAGACGGATGGACGAAATTTTACACAGCAGTCACAGAAATCCTAAAGAGGGATGAGGAAAGGAGTTCTACTGGATCAGAGCAATTAAATATAAGAAAAATGCATTTAATTTTATAGTCTATGGGCTAAGAGGGACTAATTATTGTAATGCCTCAATTTCAGGGTGATCAACTAACAATGTGCTGTAATTTATATTTTATTATATTACAAACTGTTCCACCAAATATACATGAAATCTGTGTGGAGTAGCTGACCCTCAGATCACAATCACAAGCTGTCCTAGTTACTACGTTACGGTGACACATCGCTCGTTTTTTGTTTATTTTTTGTATTAGCACATTCTAACTCACTGACATTCAGACTTCATTAGAAGCTGCATTTTCACAGATATGTTTTCTAAACTCGCTGTTTAGAAAACAGCAACTCAGTTCAGCTCATTTCTGTTGTGTTGCATTAAAATCCCAGTATTATTTAAGAGGAATGAGTGGTGCTCTCCTCTGAACACTCGGTGTGAAGGACCTAGTGAAGAGGATTTGAACAGAAGTTTGGCACTGTGCTCACAATTTTGAGCCATCCACGCAAAGTATCGATTACACACTCGTTCTAAAAACATCTCCCCCTACAAAAGATTAAACTCTGGCAACTATCACAATTACAACAAGCATAAAACAGGATTTTTGTTTTTTAGCATTGGATTTCAGGCATTTTGCAAAGTAAATTTTGTGTCACAGACTTTTTAATTCACTGGTGTGTGAGTCATTTAAATATTCTCTTCCTGAAAAGTAAACTATGACAAATACATATACCATAAGGCCACAAAATACTCCTGTGCACAACTTTGTCACAGAACTGACACTAAATCCAGCAACTTTTTAATGTAGAGAAAGCTTTGGGTTGCTGCAGATGTTCTGGCCCTAGATGTTAATTTTTCTTTACAATTCACAACACTGTTCTCATTTCAATGAATCGTGGTGAATTAAGATGCACCTTTTGTAATCCCTCTGGTCTGCTGCATTTAGGTTCGAGTGGGTTTTCAATTGGTATGGCTCTCTAAAAAAGAAAAATGACTACCATCGCCATGTGCGGTACTACTGGCAGTCTAATTCAACCCTCCTGCATAACTTCCTTTGTTAAGGGATTCATGTTAATGTAATCTTAAGATGTTGCCAGGCTTATTTAAAGTCTGCAAATATTTTGATAAGCTGCTGATGTTTGAAGCAACTGTAGGATGGATGGATGGATTACGCAGTGATCCATCCATCCATCCTCTTCCGCTTATCATTAGGGCCGTGGGGCAGCTGCATTGTATAACTGAGAAGGTACTTCTAATTAATAATTATGTATTACATCAGTTAAAGATATTTATTAAAATTCATTAATGTTTTGTGATTTATTTGTTTTTTAAATTAGAAATCAGCATGTTTCCATTTTTGTTCATCTAAATGATTAAGTTGGATATTGGTTAAAGGTGGCTTCTTTTGATCCCTTGCTTTTATTTAGAAGCTGTAAAATGTGGTTTTCAGTGTGGATGGATATTTGATGTTAGTTTTTAGAATTTTATAAATGATTAAGGCCTTGTATTTTCTTTTCAGTCAGTACTATTAAAATGCTTATTTTGATATCAAAGCCTACAAAAAAGTGCCTTAACAGCTCTGTTTGAAAGCAGGGACACAAGCACCTCCCCCATCCCACCCTAGTCCTTAGGCTGCTGATGAGGTAGACCTGTTGGTCTTGTAGAAGTCCAGAATTCTTTGGGAGTGTGGTGGGGGTGCGACCATGGATTCAGACATGGATTACTAGTGGATTAGTGACTGTGTCAGATGTTACTTCAGTTTGTGGCGATTATAAGGAATTTGAGGACTGTATGGCTTGGACCAACAGGAGAAGAAATGGAGCCTCACAGACAGTTCATTGTTCACATTAAAAAAGCCTTCTGTCATATCGGTACATGGCATTATAGCAAGGCATGTTGATGACACTGTGAGAGAGTCAAAATGGGTCGCTTGCTTGGATTATTTTCCAGAGTTAAGAGCAAACCAGCATTGCATGGAATTTTGTTTCAGTTCCCTCAGACAGGCACTAAGCCTTTAAAATATATGTGTGTGTGTCTTTGTGTAAATAAATAAAAGGCGGGTGGTCTTTAACCTTCAACCTCGGGTCCTCTACCAGGGGCCTGGGATCTTGAGGGTCCTCCACAGTATCTTTGCTGTTCCTAGGACTGCGCTCTTCTGGACAGAGATCTCGGATGTTGTTCCTGGGATCTGCTGGAGCAACTCGCCTAGCTTGGGAGTCACCGCACCAAGTGCTCCGATTACCACTGGGACCACTGTTAGCTTCACTCTTCACATTTTCTTGAGCTCTTCTCTTGGTACTTCTGTTCCATTTTCCTGATGTTGCTGTCATTCAGTATCCTTACGTCTGTCACTATGGCCGTCTTCTTCTGTTTGTCTACCACCACTATGTCCGGTTGGTTAGCCATCAGCATTTTGTCCATCTGTATCTGGAAGTCCTACAGGATCTTAGCTCGGTCATTCTCGACCAACATAGGGGCGTCTCCCATTTTGACCTCGTGACTTCCAGGCCATACTCGGCACAGATGTTTCTGTATACTATGCCGGCCACTTGGTTATGGTGTTCCTTGTATGCCCTGCCAGCTAGCATCTTGCAGCCTGTTGTTATGTGCTGGATTGTCTCAGGGGCATCTTTACACAGCCTGCACCCATTTTCTATGGATCTTGTACTTGGAGCTTGTTCCTGTGCTGCCAGGATTAGTGCTGCAGCTGTCAAGAGGTGCTGTGCTAGGTTTAAATCTCTCATGATGGATGTCCCTTTATGGATAAATGATTTTGCAGTATGTTCTAATACTGAAGTCATGATGTCAAGATGTGTAGAAATATGTACACACAAACTCATTTACTCACACATTCATACAGTGACACCACAACACTACCAATGTTCTGATGAGTTGGTGACCCACTCGACTGCTTGCATTTGATATATATATTTATATTTGGACAGATTCAAAGAAAAATAAATTACTTATCACACTTACTCTGTATTGTGTCTCTAGTTCTCTGAGGTCATCCTCCTAATGACCTCTCTCTCACTCTCTCACACACACACACAAAGAGTTTTTGGCTGAATATATGACAATAAAAATTGAAGTTGTTAAAAATCATTTAAAAAAAACTGTAGTGGTTGTTTCTCCTTTAACTCTATCTGCTTCCTCCACATGCACAGGCCCAACTCTGCACGTGGCCACAGTAGACATAAAGAACCCAGAGATCAACAATGTCCGATTCCACAACTCCCACAGCCATCAACAGCCATATCACATCAACAACATGCTGAGCCACAGCGGCCTGAGCCGGAAGGACAAGAAAACCAAAGGCAAGAAGAAGAAGCTGACGAAGGCCGATATCGGCACACCGAGCAACTTCCAGTGAGTCACACACCACACGGTTAACTGAGTGTTCCAGCGCTGAGCAAATAGGGTTTTTTTATTTATTGAACCAAATCAAATGTCTAAAATAATGAACATATTTTATCATTTCGTTAAACTTTTTCATCTGTCGATGGAGAAAATAACTTATTATTAATATTTATTATTGCACAAACAAATTTTGACAGGTTAGTAACTGCTAGATCCAGTTCTTCCATATGGGCAAGCTTGTGGCAGCCATTCAGGTCTCTTAAGGCCTCTTGTCTTGTGGCCAAACAGATTTCAACTCCAGTATCTTAGATTTCATCTGGCACCAGTAGTCCTAGTTCTGCCGTGGAGATCTGCTGTGAAAGGGAGAGCAGAACAAGGAACACCAGCTGCAGTCTAAGTTGGTGCGGTTGAAAATTATCCACGAGATGTAGCTGATTATTTCTCTGTTGTTTACTGTCACAAAGGTAGGGGTTAAAGACACGGTCCCTTTAGCACATGTGCATATATATCCTCACATACGCACGCTGCTAAACCCACAAATAAGACCTAATTCAGACCTCCAGCTCATAGTTGATCTCCAGAGTGGGAAGACTACTATTCTCAGCTGCAGGTAATCATGATAGAGTTGTAGCTCACCCAGCCAAAAGATTTTCTGTGAAAGCAGCTGAATAAAGGTCACCATAACACTGATTGAAAAACACCAGATTAGAAAGCCTGGTGTTAGCTGGTTGGCAAAGACTGAACACCAGGAAAGCAAGTCTGCTTTACACACCCTAAAACTTGAAACACAATGACAAATTCAGTAACGGGGGTTATGTGAGTTTTTGGACTCTGTGGTGTCTGTACAGTCTGATCTAGCAGTGATAGACTGCTTTGTGGCAACAGTAAACATGTTACAATAGCATCTGAGAGCCTTCAATGGCCACATTATCAGAGTGCAGTGTGTGCATTCACTGTTTATCATGTGCACATGCTAAACAGCTGATGTTCTTCTGTGTACATATGCACATGTTTGCATGATCTCACTATACATCTGTCTTCTTCAGGCACATTGGTCATGTGGGCTGGGATCCAAACACAGGTTTTGATGTGAGTACCCCCCTTTATATACACACACAAGCAAACACGCAGAAGCACAGTAGTGACTTGTGTGGTGGCTGCTTGATGAAATCGCACAAATTTGGCTCTTTTTGCGTCCTGCTCTGCATCTGAGAACCTGCACAGACAACGAATATTCCAGAAGGTATTTGCAGATTTGCTATCATTTCATAAAAAAATCTATAGGTTACATCTTTATAACTCTGGCCCTGTGGTCAGTAATATAGCTGTCAAGCTGTAGACTTGATTAGGCCCAGATCAATCATTTCCCTGCAAGTCCCATTCGGATCAATTTTGGATCTATTCATAGTGGCTTATTTTGTCCCGACAAGATCAGGATACGTTATTAGAAATGGCTCAACCATCCAAAATTATACCAAAATATCTCAAATCTAGTTGACCAACATGTAGATAGCTCTATAAAAACTTCTGGCATTGTTTTTAGTTAAATTTTGTATTTTTTTGTATTTCATTTTTTTTTAGCTGAACATAAAACAGTAACGCAACTGACAGTAACTCAATAAAACACCTCTCCTATGACTGTAAGAGAGCCATCATCTGTCAGTGAAGACTGATAATAGATAAAATTATACAAAGTTCTACTGAGCAACATTAAAGTTTAGTTTTTATGTAAATCACATTAAGCATTTTTGTCCACAATTATTAACAAGTAAAGACTGCTTCTGTTTTTTTAACATACAGTTGTTATCAGAAGCTTGCATACACTCAACATGGGCATGAAAGTTTTGGTAATTTTGGGCTTTTAATGGTTTCTTTGAAGTGTTTTTTCAAGTTGGAATGACTGTACAGCATATAACTTTAATGATTTAAAAAAAGATGCAGATGTCTGAGTTTATTTTGGGTTTTCTCTAATCCAGACCTGTGTCAGCTATCTTCTCTCCAGCTGATCATATCATATTAGTTGCAGCAATCACATTTTGTCTAAAGATTTCAGGAAAACTAGACCAATTTTCAGTTAGGTAGTGTTGAAAATGAATCAAAGTACTGACAAAAAACTCACTGTTGCTGCTAAAACTTCTATTTTAGTAGCATCCTTTAAACAAGACCTGTAAGGTTAGCATCGTCTTTAAAGCTTCAATAAATGTTTCTAATGCACAGAAGCATAAGAAGAATAAAAAGGCAATACCTGATTGGATAACAAGAGTCAGGGTCCATGCAGTGTGCATTTCCTCCTGCTCACCACAAGGTGTCACACTGCACTTTGAGTGTCAGTCTGAACTCCTGCACTGTGGACAAATTAAACACTCTGCAGACCTAAAACAGCAGGAAGTCTATTATTAGTAAAAAATAAATAAATAATAACCAATCAAACATTAACAGGGAGCTCACATTTCTTTAGCTTTTAAAGCCAGGTTTATTCGGTTATTTATTGTAGGGTGTTCACCTTACAATATAAAGCCACTCTTGGTGTGATTCGGCTCTTTATAAATAAGACTGAATTGAAATTGAATTGAAGATCTTCAGCAGAAGTTAATATTTCCATAGACAAACAGTGACAGTAAATAACTTACCAGGTTAAAGCCTTAGCCCGGTTACATCTTTGTCTGCAGGCAACTGCAGACTCGAACAGCAAACTTACCCGTTCTTCCATATTTACTTCAGTCCTTTGTTGTTGTTTTTTTGTTTGTTTGATTGTTTTTGTCTGCACAGCATAAAAAAAAAAATCAATAGAGGAAACTGTAAAAGTATCGACCAACAGATGTGAATTAAACTGCAAGCATTATGACATCCACAAAACAAGCATCGTGTTTACTTTTCTGGACCAATGTCAGTCATCTTCAATTTTGAGCTGCATGAAGACGGTGAAATCTGTCACATACATCCACACAGAAACCAAAGAACACACTTTACAGCCCAGGCGATTTTATATTTTAAATGTCAGGTTTTATCACCTGTTATTTCTTCACTACATTATATGAAAAAGATGGCACCTGTGACGGCCACCTAGTGTTTTGGTGTTCAAGGTATTTATTTTTAGTTCATATCATTTTATATCTCTGTGACTATCTCACAGACAAATATTAATGCGTCCACTACAACTGTGTGGAAGCTTGAGGTAGTTATATTTAGGGCAATATCCCACAGTGACAGCTACAAATAAACTAAAAAGATTTGATCCTTTTGGAGATTTCAAATAAAATGGACGCTAAACTGATGTAGTAAATATTCTTTTATTGGATTAGAAAATTGTACAATATAATTTTCTTCAGATGTTAAATATATCAGAGCATTAAACAAGCTGATGTGTTTGTGGCTATGAGGGTCAAACAGGACAGAGATGATACAGAAACATGACATCCTTATAAAGTACACACTTTAAGTTTATGAATGTACAACTTTTCACAGTTCTTGTTCTCTAGTAACTTGCTGGATGAAAACATAGTTTTGACCTATAAATACATCAACATACTTCATATATTTTATTAGAGAGGAAAAAGCTAAGAGAAAGGGGAAACAGGACATGAAGTCCGGCGCAAATGCTGGGTTTTATAACAAAGATGACAGGCTCAGATTGTGCGATATGAGCAGGACAAAAACCGCACAGAAACAAGGGGAAGAATGACAAAGTTCATTTTGATTGATAAGGCTTCCATTTACCTTGTATCTGAGTTTAGATGTTATTGATACACACACACAGCTACTGTTTCTTTCTGCTGCCATCAGACATTAAAAGGCATTAGATGAAGTATACTTCTCTATTACCAAAGCCAATATTAACGGCCACCCAAGTATTTTTGTTATTCAGTGGCTAAAATCAAAGTTGGGTTGCTGACCTAGTTTTTGTGGCCGTCGGTCTCATTAAAGAAAAAGTTTGTCCCTCTTTTTACATATCACCTGTCACAATTACAAACTAAATATGTCAGACACAGTGCATAAGGTCCTCATCAGCGTAAACCATATTTTAAAATATGTTTTGTCAACAGCTGAATAACCTGGACCCTGAACTGAAGAACCTGTTCGACATGTGTGGCATTTCTGAGGCTCAGCTGAAGGACAGAGAAACGTCCAAGGTCATCTACGACTTCATCGAGAAGAAGGGAGGGGTGGAGGCAGTCAAGAACGAGCTGAGAAGACAGGGTGAGGACACACACACACACACGAACACACACACACACACACCTGTGAACTGAACATAAAGAATAATTAAAAATTGTTGAACAGTAAGATCCAGCAGTATAAAAAATGTCTGAGTTTGAAATTCCCATTTTTTGTCTTTCTCAGAGAAATAGAAATTGTTGAACTAGAAATAGAAATATCTTTGTTCAAAAATGTACTCTGAACACAGAAATTATATATTTATTATATTTTATATTAGAATAAAATGCTTTTTTAAAACATTGTGTTGTTTAACACTTCTGAAACACATAGTTATTTCATAGTTTTTGGGATATTTATCATAAAAAAACAGTTAATACATTTATTAAGCATTTCACTTAAATCTGGCATTTATTAAAATCCAGTTGATTCTCACTGGTCAGTGCACGAAGTCAGAGATCTGATATTTTTTAACTTTCATAAGTTTACACGTTGCAGTTCTTCTCACGGTTCCACCTGCTTCCTTCTGCTTTTTTCCCATCACACAGCAAATATGAGCAGATCAAGTGCTTTTCTGAGTCTGAATTTTTATTTTGTGAAACATACTCAGATTCTTCTGTCCTGACTTTTTTCCTGCGTGTTTTAATCATGTTACCATGGACTAGTTAGAAAAGAGGAAAGAGTGGTTTGACTTTACGACAGTGCGAGTGTATTTGTTGGTTGTAGACTGAATCCCTCTTTAGTTACCGGTTATATTCTAATAATGTGAGTAGTTCCCTCATTTATCTTTATTTTATAAGAATTTTATCTTTTTTAGTGTTTTAGTTTATAAAATGACTTGTTTGAGAGAGTAGCCTGTAGTATGAAGTTAGTTTAGCATGCTCATGATTTATTTTACTCATGTGGCTTCAAATATTTCAGGTATCTGCAGTCACATGAAGGTGGTTTCAATTCAGTAAGGTTGGTAAAAGTTGGTGTAATCGGCATTATGCCACTGAGAAACATCGACAGGGATAAGATTCTAAACTCTCAAGTAGCATTTTACTTGGTGCTTTTCAGGGAAAGACAGAGACTTCAGATGGTCTCTAAAGTCTCCAGTGGTTTAGAGGTTCAGTGGATCTTCCTAAAAAACATTTTCCAGTGAGCTGATTGGTCATTAAGTGGTGATTTCTTACATGTTTCTCTCTTATGTCAAACACAACCTGCTCCAGATCACAGTGCTGCAGCAGAGTGGAGCGAAACTGCACAAGAGTTAAATGTAGGATGTTTCTTGTTGTCTTTTACTCCGGCAGCACCCCCTCCACCACCTTCTCGAGGCGGCCCTCCTCCTCCTCCACCACCCCCCCACAGCTTGGCTCCACCCCCACCTCCGCCTTCCAGAGGAGG
>VUQG01019018.1:0-55606 GCA_015106755.1 Etia nguti
ATCTTACCTACTGAATGGAATAGTCCAGAGGAGAAATTGTTTGGTTAAGTGGACTATTTAAGCAGATGAACGCAGGTGTTCAGAAAGGAAAGGACCAGGTCAGTGTAGCTGTGTGCATCAGTCTCCTGCACTTCTTTGGCCGCTTAAGTCAAGTCCTACCACAGAAATGTAAAGCTAAGTGTACGCCAAATCCAGCCGAGCTGCCGCAGCTTAATTTCCATCAGGTAACAGAAGCAGTGATGAGCAGTCAGGCTTGTAGCCTCCATTTCTACCTGTTTTGCACCAGATTTGCTGTGGTCACAACATTTTTCTGTGAAGCGCTCTGTGGGCTCGGTTTCAACTTTGCTGTCAGCTTAGTGTTCACAGTAAAACAATAAAAGAAAGAGCTTGCAGTTGTCTTCATTAGTTTAGGGATTTGTGTCAGTGTGTACGCTAAGGTTTTTATTGTTAGCTTGTAATTACGTGTCAGTGTATCTCTGGCCATGTTGCAGTATAATGCAAAAGTAATGGAACAAGTAGAATAACACATGGCTTTCTACAGGGAGTAATTAAGGTACCCCAAGGTAATGGGGTGCGTATCCACTTCTTTCAGGCAAGACAAGTCTGCCACATAGGTATGGGTTTACCTGTAACCCCTGGTAAACTCATCCGCTTTTTTTTTTTTTTTGCATCATGAAAAAGATTTTCTTCAGCAGAAAAAGAAATTCAAAAAAGATTTACACTATCAAGGCCTAATTTTGTTTTAAGTATGATCTAAAGTTGGGAGCTTATGCAACAACATGTTGTTGAAATCTGATTGTAATCTCTATCCTTTTGTTAAAGAGAAATCTATTCTATTAAAAAGGTGGACCTTTGTGTTGCTTTTGTTCATAAACGTGTGATATGCAGTATGTATAACAAGTCAGGGAACCATTCATCCAGTCTCTTTAGGGTTGCAGGAGGGCTAGAGCCCACCAGGCTTCCATAGGGCAAGAGGTGGGGTACGTCTTGGACAGGTTGCCAGAGAGACATTCACATCATGGCTAGCTTATAATCACCAGTTAACCTAACCCCACTAGCCACATGTCTTTGGAGTGTGGGATGAACCTAGAGTACCCACACATACAACATACAAACTCCACACAGAAAGGCCCCAACCAGATGGTGGATTTGAACCCAGTACCTTCTTGCTGTGAGGCAACAGTGCTAACCACTGTGTATATACAGTTCCACTGTGCTGTCCAGGTCAGGGAACCATGCCATGAAAATCAAAACCCTTGCACCATTTAAATTTGGCTGATCGCCTGTGTGATTACCTTCGTGTGTAAGTCTGGCTGATTCTCTGTACAGCTGCTATACATAGATTAGCACCTGGAAATCCCCTGTTCTGTCCCCTCACTCTTGGTGTGTGCCACCACATGACAGCATCCGCCTCAGTTTAGGTGGTGTCCACTTAATGTTCTCTCTCAGTGCATTACAACTGAAGACAGCAATAACAAATTAATGGTGTAGAACCCAGTGAATAACTTAGATAATGGTCATCTCTTGACCTGCCACAGCCAGGCTTGGAAACAGTAGTATATTCAACAGAAAAATGCACACATAAAAAAAACCTTGCTAGCTTTTCTGTAACAGGCACCACATGGCAATGAAATCCAGTATTGGTGCATTAGAAGATGATCAAAAAGGAGAGATTGAGGTTCATTTTTTCATTTGTCCAAACACTCAGTGGACCTGATGAAACAGCAAAGAGCTGATGGTAAAAACATACATAAATGCATAGATACTATATAATAACCTAAGGGTAAAAATGAAAAGTAATGACCACAGACTACCCACATGATTTAATACTGATACACCTACACACACAAGCACATACACACACATAATATTATACACAAGATAATCAAGACCAAAGTGTACATGGGTAGACGGATGAACACACTGACTAGGACTGTACCGCACACCCACACAGACTCACACAAGCACACGCATCCAACTGCAGGCACCAAAAAGGCAAACATGGCAGGCTCGTAATGATGTTGGCTACCTCAGATGAAAGGCTTTAGTAGGACCACTAGAGCCCAGTGCTGCTTCCCAATATCCCCATTGACATTTCCTGCAGCTAACAACACAAGCCGTTTGCTCATCGACTTTCCCATAGCAAAACAACCCCTGACAAGCCGCAGCTTATCTCCGCTCACACCAAGCAAGTCCACTTGCATGGATCAGGAATTGATTTTCAAACCACTTAAGACAGAGGTGAGCAAAGGCGGAGCATCGGAAGTCGGGGGTTTGACTGGAGTACAGCAATCACCTTTTGATAAGCATAATTCAAAACAGGATGCACGCAACCTGGTGTTTTCAGTTTAACATTTTAATATCTTCTCTGTTTACCAGCAATCAACTGGCAATGAGTATTAAAAAATAAAAGCCACGGGATTATTTGAAGTCGATTTGCTCCTAGAGCAATGTGAATAAGCAGTGATTTCTTATTTTTCTGACAGCTGATTTATCATTCTTGCTGAGACTTGTGTGTGCGAAACCTTTAATTATCTAAACCACAGGAAGGTTGTAGTACTACACAAATAGTGTCGCTGGCAATAGTCAAACACATTTGCAGCGCCCTAAGGAAATCATGGCTTGTTTACAAAATGTACACTCAAGTCCCATTTGAAATCTAAAAAGCTACATACCACTGTGCATAAAAACTTTTTTGCATGCAAATTTCAACCTAATTACAGTCTATTTTAACACTTAAATGAGTCCAAAGAGGGTGATTGCCGAAGATGACTTATTAATGCATCCTTTAGACACTAAGGGCCCGTGTGAATGCAAAACCTTCGGCTAAGGGTGATTATTTTGATCTGAATTAGAAAGCACAGAACAAAGAAAAGACACTGAAACAATTATCCATCCATCCAGCTATTAATGCCACAACTCGAGGTAAACTGTGTCTATCTAATTATGCCATATCTGATTGCTGAACAACATAACAACAAACTGTAGCATCACATATAAAGTCAGAGTTCTTTCAACTTAGAAAGGCGTTTATTTGAAATGAAAGAATGATCCATTAAGGTAATAAAGTATAGCTGAGCACTTAATAGTTTATGCTATATAGTCAGTGTATCTTTGGTTCCTCTTTTGGGCTGTAGTGTTCTCCATTTTTGTGGCTAAAAGGCTGCCTCTCACAGGCTAGCTAGGAGTGTAATAATAGCCACTGTTCAAACATCACAGTGCTGCAATTTCAGCTAGCCACTCATGACTAAAACACGCAAGCAACAAAAGTATTGCTTTCAGATGATTGAATCCTGATTTTATTTTAACTAAAAGGAAGCCATGAGGCTTGGCCATGGCATTTTCCCCAAAATGTCTCCTAAAGTAATTATGATTTTTTTTTTTTAAAAAGGAAAGAAAAACAACACCTTTGAAAACTGCCACTGTAAGAGAGAATAATTCATTCTGGGGAATCTAAAATGTTACACAAGTACCTTTTTAAAACACAGAAGGCTAAATTGCTTGTTAACAAGCTTTTGCTTGATGAGTTGTGCCCAAAGATGACCTCTTATACTTCTTTCATCTACAGGTGCTCATGCTCACGTGTTCCATTTATGGTAGAGTTAGAGGCTGTGGGCTAAATATAAATCTATATGGTCATAGCTTTTCTGTGAACTACAGTACGTCTCTGTTGTAGGTACCCCCACGAGCCAGCTGGCTTCTATCCATAAACTGCAATTAACTCATCTCTCAGTCTTTTACCAGATTCAGACAGAATAGACACCGCTAAGGACTGAGTAGCTGTTTGGCTTCAGTAGCTGTGCAGAGAACAAATCATTTCTACATAAGCACTTGTGTGCAATCTCCAGCTCAGCAACATTTCCTCCTCAGATGAAAGACGTGTGTCATGGCCTCTGGGCTTGTGCTATTTAGAGAGCTGATACTACCAGTTAGGCCTTCAATGATTTTCTCTCGCTGACAATGTGGGTGCTTCATGCATATAGTCATTTTTTTCTATTTGCATGTGTGTAGGTTTGCCAGCTCTGTAACTGGTGATGAGCAGTTGGCAGGATTTTATAGAGATATGGGTGATTTATGTGTATGAGAAATTTCTGTGCATTTTAACTCTAACTTGTCTGTCTGAGTGTTACACGGGGAAGTCCATTAGCTTTATTTTGTCATATCATCAAAACATCTGTATCCCTGATTGTACCAGAGGGCGGACTATGAAGAGCTAATTGGTAAGCGAGGTAACTTGAACCTAAAGTTAGAGTTTTCCATAGCACGAAAGTGGTTCTCTTTTTACATGGCTAGATCACCATGGTAACTTTTGCTTAACACATCATCTCTTCTGGACGGCCACATTTTCACTTCTATTGTTTTATTTACAGGATCCTGGAAGTGAGATATAGACCCAGGGAACACATTTCATATATGCAACCCGTAGAGTTAAGCACCGCTGAATTCAGCCCTGCTGGAAGGTTACAGTTATAAGTTTGGTCCTAATACCTAATGCTGCAAACACTTTTTTTAACAATTGTAACCCGTAGCCGCCAACAGGTTTTTCCAATATTTCTTTAAACTACCATAACTCTTATACGGTTTGTGCAATCCTAAAAAATCCAGCAGTTCCTGAAAGTAGCTTTTCAGTGATATTACAGTGCAGTGTAGGAGCTCTACTTCCTGGAGCTCTACCAGAGGCCCAAAACACCTGAAATTATTTAGAAAAAAAAGAGATGCCCAAAAACAAACCACAGAGCCAAAGGTTCACGTACTCGTTGTCGTTCGTGTTTTACAGTTCGTAGTTCAAATTGGCTATTCTAAATCTTTTATTCATGCACATTCTGAGTGCCTCATTCAGTAAAAAGTGTAAAATTTCAATTTTGTTTATTGTGTTTTTCTGTCATTAATCCCTGATTACAATCTTATAGAGCAAAACAACTACCAGATGCTGAAAGAAGTAGTAGTCTGAAAAAGGGGGACAAAAGCACACACTGACAGCTGGTTTTATGACACTTTTACAGCTAAAACAACAAAATAATTCCAGGTGGATTGCTTAACATTATAGGGGTTACAGGATACTAGTTCAATCAATAAGTTCTGCTCTTTAAAAAGTGGATGTAAATAATGGAACCACATAAATGCTAAGCTGCTTTAATTTATCATTAAAAAAAACACATGATATAGCTCCAGATGAAAATGAATGTTTTAAACAACAATAAGAAAGCTACCGAGAAATCCCTGACCCGTGCATCCCACATTAGTTCATCCCAGCCCATCACAGGGGATGACAGCATCATCATCACATGCCTGCTCACATTAGACTATAACATTTTGTTTGGCACCTTGTTTTGTGTAAACCTCTAGAATGTACTCACTGGCTTCCCAGATCCCATCCTGTACAAAAGAGGCTTCGCAGTCCTTACTTTTTATTGTAAGCTGAGACCAGAGAGCAACCAGTACTCCTGTTCTGGAAACAGGAGACAACAGGGGCCTGACAAGGTTTACAATATTATGACATTATGGTGTTTTATATTAAATTAAAATAAAAATTAGTGTACGAAAAGTTGTCATCGGGTACTACAGCTTTCCTCCACAGTGCGAAAGCATGCATGGGGTTCGGCTAATTGGTGATTCTAAATATGGCCTTGGGTGTGAATGTGATGGTGAATGATTGCCTGTCTCTGGGTGTTGGCTCTGAGACAGAATGACAGCCTGATGAGGGTGTACCCTGCCTCTAGCCCTGTGACAGGTGGGATAGACTCTAGCCGCCCTGTGACCCTGAACTGGATAAAAGATAAAATGGATGGATAGATGGATAAACAGAAAAAAAGACATCAAATATAAGGTTTGTGGGAATATTTGGCCTTTTCAGGTTTTGGGCAATGGCCAGAAGTGAGCATGAAATTGTGGAAGCCACTAAACTGGTGTGGCTAGTTGATTCTATTAGAATTTGTTTAAAGGGAATTAATTAAGATCTCTTTTTTATCAACTTTAAAATGAGCAAACACTTTCATTTCTGGCTGAAATTTATGAAAAACATAATGCTATAACATGTGGTAAATTGACTATTTCTCATATAGCAGTTCTTTTTTTTTTTTTTAACTCTACTTGAGTACTTAATACAACATGCTCCACTCATAAAAGCACTTCTTGCCTATACCCAAGTGCTTTCTATAGAACATTGCATTAGGGGTTTCTTGGCATGCAAACTGGAGAAGCCAGGGACTGAACCAGCAACCTTCTGATTAGCAGATGACCTACTTACCCACCTGAGCTACAGGCACCCCAATAACGAGGAATATTATTGAGCCAATACAGGCTCATAGATCTTGAATGCAAACCTATTACTGTTAAATAACCATCATGTTACTGTGAAGCATTTGCCTTCAGTTTTACTCACCAATAGTTAAAAACCTCATGCATGCAGGCGGCACTTTACAGCAGCATATTAACACTGACATAGTACAAAGATTTACTGGTTCAATTTACTTAGCTTTTATATTAGCTCCCAATTGTTTCCACCTGCTTAATCTTTTTAATATTGGCTATTTCCCACATGCTATCTTTTAGTTTAGAGGGCCACAGTTTACAGGCATTATCAGAGATGACACTTTCTTAAAGGGAGCTAGCATTTTCATAAGCTGAAGAAATACCCCGATGCACCATGCATGACAGCTAACAGAATTAGGCTTTAATTGATATGAGAGTTCTCCTATAAACCTGGTAGAGACAATGAAGAAGGCCAATGAGGGTTGAGGGGGGAATTAATTTGTAGAGCAGATGTTATTTACTGCCACCGTAGACAGAGGAGGGGAGCGTGAGAGGACGAGGGAAGGTAGCGAGAAAGAATATTAATAATTTCACATTTACATTTCTCCGTAGAGCCGATAAGGAAGCGTAAACAAAATCTCAGTGGTTGAGATCAGCCTCGAGGGACAGAGCCAAAGACAGTTTCTTTATGTGGGTCCTCAAAGTTTAGCAGAGTCTCACAAAAACAGTATTGCAATAGGAATACTGAATGGAGCATGACTCAAGCTGCTAAGACATTGCATTTCACATCTGCGGTCTTCCCGTGATGCACCAAGAGTTTATTCTTCACTCACCTTTTTTCACATCACTTTGCATTTAATCATTAGTTATTATTAATCTCTGGCTCTCTTCCACACCATGTCTTTTGTCCTGTCTTCTTCCCTTCACCCCCAACTGGTTGTGGCAGATGGCTGAACCTCCCTGAGCCTGGTTCTGCCAGAGGTTTCTTCATGTTAAAAGGGAGTTTTTCCTTCCCACTCTTGCCAAGTGCTTGCTCATCAGGGGCCATCTGATTGTAGAGGTATTCTCTGTATTAATGTAGGGTCTTTATCTTACAATATAAAGCACCTTGAGGTGCTATATATATAAATAAAACTGGATTAAACTGAATATGTGAAACACAGGATCTCCACGTTATAGCACATGTATTTCGTTGCCATTTTTCAGCCAACAGACGTATAGCATAATTAGCTGACTGACATTATATAACAGTTCTCAGAATCCAAAAGAAGAAAAGAAATCATTAGTTTATCAATAAAGGTGATTTTTTTTTTCAGTTAGATAGCTGAAAAAGATTGCACCAGTTTGGAGACAGCATTCAAACATAAGTGCAACTACTCTGTATTAGATAATAGACTACAAGAACTTTGTTTTTATGCATACAAAATGTTACATGGAAGCTGTTTATTGCCAATGTAAAATGTCAATAATAAACATTTGCAAACAGATTTGTATTCCTTGTCATTTGATTTACCGCACTGGGAACATTTCTGCTTCAGCAGCTTTACATTTGCAGACTGTTCCACACATTGCAAATCTACGTGAGAATATTCAAGTGTGTTTACTGTGGTAATGGTGCTTGAGTTCTGCTGTTCCTCACAGCTGACGCGAAGCCGTTTGGCGAGGTTTCTTGGTGAGACAGAAACCAGAGAAGAAATCAATGTTGTGTCTTTCAAAAGTGTTACTCATTCTTTGTGAAACATGCAGCGAAACATCCTCGCTCGCTTCTTTTGTTTTCCTCGGTCTTTCTCCTTTTGCAGACTTTCTTTCTGCAAGTCGTGGTTTCCTCTTTGCGTCTTTCTCTCTTTCACATGCACGAAGCTCTGTTCAGGAGAGATACACCTTTACATCTTGACAGCAGGCTTGCGGGTGCAGACGGAATTACACAGTCTCACACACACACACGCACACGGACACACACACACGCACAGCAATCCAATTTGCCACAGTACACTGCTGTGAAACAAAGTCTGTCTTGCTGTAACTCTGCTTGTCGCCCTTTACCCCCTGTCTTGTGTTGACACATACGCACACACACACATACGCACACACCCACGTGCACACACACACTATCTCACAAGTTCTCAATTATAGTGCTGCAAACACAGAAAAGCATCTGGTACCGGTACTGATGCTGACCTAAAGCCAGGTATACACTTCCAGTTCCAGGCTTGGCTGTCACAGACCAAAGACCGGCACTGTGAGAGAACTGTAGTGATGTCTTTGGTCATATTTCCAAAGTGACAGCCATGCTCCACAAAGTGACAAAGGTTCAGGGTTTGTTGTCACAACAGTTTTTGGACCAAAGATAGCCTGGAACAATATTCTGATAGCGTCAAAAATTTAGTATGACCCTCTCACAGTGTCACTGCCCCTATGACCTGCGGCTACTAATCAGCCGTTATGTCTACGGCATGAGATGTTTGAGTTTAAGGAGCAGAAGCTTTAGTTTGTATGATGTGTCCTTCAGCTGTTGTAATCACATATGACGGAAGTAACGAGAGGAAAACAGTACTGTCTCTCAGCCCAAATTCAGTATACATTTAAGGGTGAAACCACTACAAGACCCTTGCCTCACCTTTTCACGTGACCTACTGAGGTTATCTGAAGCATTGTGTGAGTGGCGGTTGAAGCACCTGGGAAGAGTTCTCAAAACTGAATTCTAGGTGGCTGATAATTGATGTTGTAAGTCACTGTTCTCAAACAGTGATGCTCATTCACAGTGCACATAGATGGTCTCCCTCACTCCTCTTTTAAACCATCTGTGTTCTCGGTTCAACATGTGAACATTGGCATCTTTGAAAGAGTGACCTTTATGCTTTAGACGTACAGTATTGGTGTCTGTTATCTGTCAAACTATTTCATCAGATGCTGTTAAGCAAGTGTTATCCGTTAAAGGTCTAATTCCAAGCATGAGATCAGCCTAATTACCCTCTCTATCCAAAAAAACCCCCCCATACTGTAGTGTGGCCATAACCCTTTTTTGTTTTAAATACAAGTGTTTGTTCCTCTCAAACATGTGAACCATCACTACTCTTATTAACTACATTATGACAAACTGTGCTAATAACGAACAAACTGTGCTTTTTTCCCCCTGGAACCATAAAACACATCCCTCCTTAATAAAAATGAATGAAACATTTAATTACACATTATTGTATCAAATCTTTCTTCTTCTTCTTCTTCTTCTTCTTCTTCTGTAGACTCAACCAACAGTCTTGCTCTCTTTGTGGCTTCTATAATTAAGAAACTCATTCAGCTCCAGCAGGTACCCTTCACCCAGTTACCCAGACATTATACAACACAGTGGTGCACCCTAACTGCCTGTAGAGAGAAAAACAGCATTACTAAAGACTTACAAAAGCTACAGCTGGGAATAAATCTCAGAATAAAGTTTGAGGCTAAAACATAAATACGTAGATAAAGAGCAACCAGGAGGGGAATAGATAAGACTGAGATAGTAATAAGAAGAAGACAGAAGTGAGAGATAGAGTGGGGGGGACAGTACTAGGACAAGGACAACGTGTCTTGTCAAATCAGGGAGACATGCAAAACACTGCAGGACATCTACTCAGGGGAGTCTAGTTGGGGGTAGGGGGGTGGGGGCAAACAGTAGGACTGGTACAATAACAGAGAAATGCAGAGAACAGGGTGACCGCTTGAGAGCCTCCTGAATTATTTAGCTTCTTGTTCAACTTTTCAGCAGTACAATTTTAGCCTGTCCGTGTCCCATTTTGGCTGGGACAGGAACTTAGACTTACGAATGCTGTAGATCTCTGTGTTTGTGTGAATGGGTGACCAGAGCGGCTCTGCTGGAACAAAGGGCAAAAGCCTTTGCTTCAACTTCATCCTCAACTAACCTTTTTCTAACTGAGTAGTGTTGTAATAACAGAGCACTGACAGATCGAAAAGTAAAAATGGTCACCTGGACTTAGTGAGTGTATTAAAGCTGAAGGAAAAAAAAAAAGATGGAACAGGGCAAGAGACTGTGAAAGACTGAATTCAATCAGAAAGAAAAAAATGTCAGAGGCATCAGGCATGAAGAGAAAGTCTAAGACATTCTGGGCTGATGTAATGTTTTATTCCTTAGTTCTGCTTTTAAAAAGTTAGGCCAAGTGGTAACCCTGAAAAATGGAGCGATTGTGGAAGTGCCAAAAACTGGAGCTCCACAAAGCGCCACTCGAGGATGACTCCAAAAGTGAGTCATTCCCAAAAAGTCTTCCATCTTGAAATTCTAGGAGAAATGGACACAGATGGGCACATGTGTTTTCCTTCTTTATATAACTTTCTCATTTAAATTGTAATAAGGTTTAAAGTTTGAGAAGTGGGTGCCAACAATGTTGCTGTAGTTATCTGCTAGATTTTCACCTTAATTTATACAAACCAGTGACCGGTACTATGTATTTGTATATCTATTTGTAATGTTGATGCCTTTTGCAGCAATTTTTTACGGAATAACCGGACCAATAATATGGTCTGCACATTAACAGACTGTCAAAGATGTCTTTGATGCAGTTTTGGTGAGTGAAATTCAAATAAATTATCTGTATGTTACTTACTACGAGGAGTTAAAGTGGGCTGGAACGAGGGAGTACACCATTCTGGCACCTTCAACTAATGAGTAATTAATTTTGATTGGCAGTTTAATGCAATGCTGTCAAACCATTTTGCTTTTATGAGCTGCACTCGATGGCCCTTTTAGGTGATGCCACATAGACAGTTTAGTAACCACATGATCCCACCTGCATCCATATTTTTCAGTCTTGACCTTATGATGCGTTCATGGTTCGGATGTTTCATTGGCAGTATTTCCCCACCTACCTAGCACTACAAAAGTGGAGTCAGCATAATCAGAGAAGACTTTTTAAATGGAAGGTAATTTTAAATTTAACATTTAAATCAACTCAAGATATATGACACATGCCATTTGGCACATCATTTTTATGCTAGCTAAGGGTACATCATCTGTTGATAGATTATCTATCTATAAAGCTGTAATCTCTGAATACTTTTCAATATCTGGAAAAGGCCGATGCTCAGTCTGCTATAAAACCAGTGTCAGTACCCATACCGATCCACCATCAGTCTGGTGCATCCCTGCAGAAAACTACCTGAGGCATATATGATGCATTTCAATAACAAGAAAACTCCCAGGGAAGCACATCAGTTTCTCAGAAAACACTATGAGTGTAATACTCATCTGAGGTAAGGTCATCAAAATTCATCAAAATCAATATTTTTTGGTTTATCTTCTTCTACTTTCTTTTTTAAAATCCTGTATTCACCATTTAAGGATCAAGAGATGAAATCAAATGGGAATTCTGGGGTTTAGCTAAGAGCAGTGCAGAAAAGTCATTATAATCCGTGAGTTTTTGACAAGTTTTGGCAAGTTTTTGTCATCATCATGAAAGAGAAAAGCATTAAGCATTTAATATGGCTAGATGCTGTGTGTCACTAGAACTTGCTTTATCCTTATCCAAAAAAAATAAAAGTGAACCATGAAGTCTGAATGAGATGGGCTATAACAATGATAAAACAGCTAATTCGTTTCAGTTTTGGTCAACACTCCTGAAATATTTTCAGAACTGTAAGAAACCAATGCAGGCACAGGAAGACATGCAAAGCCCACACAGAAATGTCTCGGCTGAGAAGGAGGCTGAAACTTACAACAAAAAAAATCTTGCTCTGATGATAATCACTGCCATATGTCTAAGACCTCAGTCACAAAGGCCTAGACACCAGCTGCTAGGTACAAATTTGTATTTCCTAACTGGATGCTTAGTGGTTGCTATAGACCCTTGTCCCTAGTGAACTGCCTGCATTGCCAGTTTACATCGCACTTTTCACAGTTTCACAACTGTGTAGCAAGGAGTTGGCAGACATGTCAGCATCCTCCATGTATACTTTGGGAGACCACAGAAATCTACTAGTGAGCAAAGCAATTTCAAGGAGGTGTTAAGCGGAGCTCCGTATACTTCTTTGTGACCAATTTCACAATGATTGGCAGCAACCACTTGCAACCAGTATGGGAATGCTAACAACCAGCTTGTTGTTAACCAATAGCTAGGCCTCTGTGACCAGAACTCATGTGTCCCATGTCTGTGCAACTTTTCTCTAACCATGTTAACATTTGGTTTATCTTGGTTTCATATTTTTTTGTTTGTTCTTTGATTTATGTGGCTTTGGGATATGGAGGTGAATGATGTGTAATTTGTGATGCTAACAGCTAAATCCAAACAAGCTATTGCCATAAACATTTACTCCACAAAATCAGCCATTACATGTTATTTTTAGTATAAACTAGTTCTACTGGAAAGGTTTGCAGAGTGTCCAGAGCAACAGCACCGTTGTTTCTGAAAAAGGCACATTGTTGTTTTACATTTTTCAGTGTATGAGGGTTGAAGTTGTTTGAATGTGAAAATATTGTAACATACATCACTACTTGACATATTCTTCAGAAACAAGAGGGAAACATCCTGGATCAATCAATCACCCGTGATGACATGTGACATTTTGGATAGATTATGTGTTGCATATAAGTGTTTTCTTGGTATTATTGATGAGAAGATGATGACACACTTACCACTAACTGTGACATTAAGCATCCTGTCTAAATTTATTACAATGCCATTTTTTTTGTCTTTGATATCCAGAAGTGTGTTGAATCTATATATGTGTCTGCATGTGTTAGAATGTGTGCGATTACACCTGTAAATAGTTAAAATGAGGCTTTACACTGGGTGTATAAAGTATTATCAGTCCAGTTCTCAGTAAGTCCCCCCATTAGTCTAGATATGAGGGTGTGACAGTACCAGACCGCTAGGATCTATGGGTGGTAAAAATAGACTGCGAAGCAGCTGTAGCAATTTGTAGGCTGGTACTAACACAATCTGTCTGTAGTCACACTATCTGTCTGCAGTATGAGGGACACAGGAAGCACAGCGTCCATAAATCATCCTTTAACTTCCTGGGTTAAAGAATCGATGGACACACGAAAGCTTTTAGATGGAGTGTAAATTTATACAACCTAGTTCTTGTCAGCAATATGTCATTGTCTTATACTGGGAGAACTGGGAGTGAGCAGTGTGTTATCGGTCCAATTTGTAGAGCTTGTTCTAAGTCAGTCTGCTGCTTCTAACACTTTATTTTGAAAAGGTAACTCCACCATTACCAGAACTCTGTGTGAGTGTATTAAAAAATATATAAACACTTCTAAAACTGGTAAAGAGACTGATTAATCCAAAGAGCTTGAAAAGAAAAAATAATACTGCATGTTGTTACCACAAATTACTTGATTTGGTCCTTTTTCGTTCTTTTTGCACATGTGAAAAAATCACCATCTTGGTGTTGTTCCAGTGACTTGGTGTTAATGTCAGTCCAAATGGCCAGTCACACTGCTGTGATATCACTGATTTGCAATTCAATCAAGAAGACTTAGAAAGGGAAATGAATCCCACATGAGGCACTGAGGTTTGTGCTTGATGTGAAATCAAAAGTCTTTCTTTCCCATGCATTCACACCTATCACATGACATCACACCATGACCACTGACCTGGAGCAACATAAATTGTTCCTTTCTGTGTCTCTAACCAACAACATGCACTATACCACTACAGCGTACAAATACAATCAGGCCAATCAGCCAAACCGATAAGATAATAAGTTACGTTAATCTTCATTTAGCTGCATCTTTTCTTCTTTCACTCATTTAGGATAGTTGTCCGGCGGGCATTTCCTATCCTACAAGGATCTATGCTGAGGAAGTTTTGGGAGCAATTGTAAGAAAAACAAACAAAACAAAAATAATTATAGTTTGTGTTTATAGTTTTGGAGAGTACAAAATAAAATGAATTCCCCAAAATGTATATTCATTATGGTAACTGGAGCACAATTCAGTCTGGTATGAGAAGCAGTCGGGCTGTTACATACAGATGTTATACTGTACAAAGACGAGTTTGTTTTCTCCGTTATGATTCCAATCAATTACCTCAGAAGTATTTTGCAGATCTGTGAAGCTCAGACACAGCACAGCTTTGATTAAGCTGTGTGTCAATATAGTGAAACTTTGTAGGTGTAACAATATTTTTCGCATTTTCATACCTTGAAATCTCAGCAGTGGATCTAATTACTGCTGACACACGACAGTGAAAATCAAAAACACTAACCTAATGACCTCAGTTGTTTTCTAGGAGAAAAGTCATTAAAGGAAAACAGTGGACAAATCCTTTGGGGACTGACAAATGTCAGAGCATCTGCGTTGCTCTGCGTCTGAATGTTTTATAATATTTAATGACAAACAATTTAGTAATTATTTGGACATTTGAGACGTGACCAAAGTGGCACACCAACCCACTAACCGGCAACTATAAGCATCCCCAGAGCCAATAACTAAAAAAAAAAAAATAGCAGATATATTCTAACAAATCTGAAAACTACACTCTCGCCAGTGACAGAAACAAACTAATTACTGGTTTCCTAATCTGAATAAATTATCTGTTTTTCAGTTGTCCCGCTCATCAAGCGCGCTATCATCTGCTACAACAAATGGCAGCTCATTACATCAGTGAGTCACCATCCCCACCAGAGCTCCTAATGGCTTGGATTCAGTCCCACAATAGTGACATCAACAGTTTTTGATTTCAAATCTGTCAAAGTGAGCAAAAAAAGGGGGATGCTGTCTCGGGACTAATCAACAACATCTTGATCGCTGACACAATGACATACAACGCATACAATAGAAAAAACACGCTTGATGAAGAGAGATCAGAGGGCAGACAGGAGGCGTGGACGATCGCGGATTGCGCGATCGCGAGACATGGCGGCGAGGTAACGACAAAGAGAGCGGGAGAATCTTTAGACTGAGACGGATGAAGTAAAAGACAATTGGATGTGAGATCTGTGTGAAAGAGAGAAAGAGAGGCGGAAAGAAAAGGAAGGGCGAAGAGAGGCCGGGGTGTGAGATGATGGATTGGGAGAGAAAGGAGGGTGTGCGGGGATGATTTGACAGATAGCTCGTGAGTAACGGCGGGCCAGGGGCAAAATAGCTCATTGCTAGAATTACACAGGAGGGGGGCCCTGCCTATGTGATTGTGTTTGAGTGAGTATGTGTTACACAGCAGCAAAAATACACAGTAGTGCTCTGTGTGTGTGTACTGTAGGTTTTTCTGTATACTCTATACAGGGATCCATATGGAAGATATATGTCAGTGCAAGGAAGCATGTATGAGGCATCAGTGGAAAAAGAAAAGATGGCAAATACACTGACGAGAGGGGGGGGAATCAAAGGGCTGTGACAAAAGAGATGTGAAAAAGAAGAAGAGGACAAGGGAGAGGATAAAACAACTGCTAAGAGATAAAGAGGTGTGGTAAGGTGACAGATTATGATGACACACACACGCACACATACTGCTAACTCGTGCTGAGAGACAGATAATAAAGTATTGATATGACAGGTCTGTAGGTGAGATTCTCTGCACCTTTTCATCAGAGATTAATACCTTAGCATGCTCAGGGTCATCATATCTCGCCATGACAAAACTAGGTATATGAACCCATACGCTCAAATAGAAAAAGTTATCTAGTAGGAAGACAGTGATAGTGAGAGATACTTTCTCAAGTATTATGGGGTTTTTTTTCTTTTTTTTTCCTCCAGTCATTCTTGAGCCATCACAAAGTCACAGTCACACAAAGAAGGGATCCCAAACAACACCAGCTCCAGTATTTCCTGCTGGTAGAGACAAAAAAACCCTTACAGTTCAAACCTGCACCAATTCTTTTGTTCAATTCTGTTGTGCTAATCAGCACAGTGCCAGCGGGTGAATTTTACCCTCGGAAAATTCAGAATTGCCATTATTGTCGCCCAAATGTGATTTCATCTTTACATTGTTCATCACCTTTATTCTCACATATTGATGAAGGGCCCATTAGACTGAGAGGAGAAATCGCAGGAGCAAAAATAAAAGTCTGCCAGGGCGGTTAGGCAGTTACTCCTTTGGAAGCAAGAGAACTGGGAAGTAGTACAGAAAGGAGGCCAGCTGCCAGACAGAAGTCAGACAGGTGAGGGAGGAAAGGAACGGGGCAAGAAAGAAACAACACAGGTCAGACAGAATGAAGCTAGGCGGTGCGGGGATGAAGTTGGCCGAGCAGGAAACTTGGAGCATTCATTACAGAAGAGAAAATGGCAGAGTGAATCAGCAGCATCTTTAACATTCTCATCCTCTCTCTCACTTCCAGACCTGAATGGGCAGGGTTTGAGTGACTGTTGTGCAGGCTGTTGCTCACCCATGCAGTGCATTTGTGTTAGTCAGCTTAGAGGGACTATGTACAGCTCTGTAATAACAATGTTTAATATATGAAAAAAAAGAAAGAAAAGAAAAGAAAACAGCCTGTTTGATATGAGGATTAGAATTTGTGCTTTGTACACAATTAAATAGGCTGCACAGAGCTTAGGCACAAAGTAAAGAGAGCAGTGCAGATCAATACACATTCAATGGGAACAGAGGATTTGTGTTTCATTGCCTCAAATGTATGATACATATAGATACATAAAATGTATAGTAAAACCACACACACATACAGAGCCAACATACACAGAAATGTATGTCAACACAAACCCACACAGTCACATGCGGTGCTATAATCAGTTCTCTTCTTTTATATTAGGCTCAGTCAAAACTTTTAGCCCCACATATAGGCAACATGCATGAACACATGCACTGATACCAAGAGCATTCAAATTGTGTAACATGCTGGTTTTATGTAAGTGTGTAGCACACCCACTCCATGGGAGCTGACGGTTCGCAGAGCACTGAGGTGGAGAGGAAGGAGAGAGCGGCAGAGAAAGACAGAGGCGGAGGGAAAGTAAGCCGGAGGGAGACGATGACACGGAGAGGTACAAACACAACACAAGGAAGTGTTGCGAGCACAAATAAATAAATAAATCAAGGTAAATAATAAAGGTATGTACATTTTGTTTCAGTCTTACTTACTATACAGCAATATGTGCACAAATAACTTGCTGACATTCAGTTGTGTTTAAAAAGGAAAATGTTACTATAAAATAGTTTATAATTGCGTTCTCACACAATTTCAAATTTCTGTGCTCTTAAATTTGAATTTTCCCCCGAAAAATGTTGAAACAATCTGAGTAATAAGAAAAACATAAATAATAAGTGAGAATAAACATAACGTTTTGAAAAAAACAAAACAAATCTTGCTGTTTGTTATTGAATGTTACTACCTCACAATAGAAGGGTTCCGTTTATTTGGACCTTCTGTCTCTCCTGTCTAGTGGAAAGTGTTGATTTCTGTTTGTTGTTGGCAGACCTTAAACTACATTTAGGTGTGCAATGAAGTATGTTCATCTGCTAGTCCCGTTAAGAGTAATCCCCTTCCCTTCTCCCACTGCAGCACAGGAAAACTAAATAAATGTGCTAAGCTCTTGAGTGATCTGTCTAACACCAACAGGCATATTCAAATGCTCTCCTTCAGTTTGATGGAGCAGAAAATGCGAGGCAATTGCATCATCCCTTTGCCACCAAGCAGGGTGTTGCATTTCCCTCCATCTGCTCTAAGTGAAATATGTGGTGTTCCACCATCTATCACCACAGATTCTCATTTAGCCTGGATGCTGCTGCTCAAGCTGTGAAACAATGTGCCTGGAAAAGACGTCTAACGCGACACAGCGTGTAAATAAATACAAGGTGCTCTGTGTCCCTACGTTTGTTACGTGACTGGCTCACACCTCTTCTAGACACATATTTTACTAGTAAAGTAAGAGTACGGAATGTAATACATCGATACATCAGCCAGAAGAACACAAAAATAATTGGCGACAATGCATCAGCTATGACTTACAAAACTTTTGCCAGCTTTGGCTCTCTATAATAATGCAACTTCATGAATCTTCCTACTGATTTGGAGAAAGTTCAACATCTCTGACGAGCTCGGCTGGCAAAGCACATATAGAACATTTGATTGTTACTGAGTTTAAAAGTTAAAGTTTGGCAAAATGACAGATTTGCTGAGTGAAGACACAGGCTGCAGGTGGGAAAAGCTGTAACATTATTACATGAAATCATGGCTAGTTAGCCTTTGAATAACATGCGCAAAAGGTGCAGACCGGCTCAGACTCAGTGCACACAAGCAAAGGCAACAAGGCTGCATATATAAATTAGATGACAATTATTTGAAAACCTTTGCCGATCTGTCTGACAGGGTTGCCTCCCAATAGGTAATCTGAGCATCTGCCTTGCTATTGCAAGCAGTTGCCCAGGGCTTCAAGGTATTGTCACAACAACTACTTGCAATCTGCAAAATTTGCAATCGCTGTGCTTGAAATCCAAGCACAGTGTCCATTAAGTATGTTGGTGAGATATCATATATTGGCATATGATTTAGCACAACCAGCACTGATGGCATAGCCACACAGCAACACAGGCACAAGCAAGCCAACATAAAAACAGGGAGGAATCTGTGATGTGTGTTTGTGTGTTTCTGGCCACCCCGTCATTAAAGAATGCGACACATTCACCTGCTCATTTCAAGCACTCTGCTCCCTTTATTCCAGCATTTCCCCATTTCTCCATCTGCTTTCCATTTCCTCTTTTCTCCTTCACCTTTGTTGTTCTCTGAAGCTGGAGTACAATGGCTCCTCAATCTGCTTTCAATTTGGTTTTCCTGCCTTTCATTTCCATCACGGTCTTTCCCGTTTTCTCTTCCCCCCCTTTTTTTATTCGGTGTATTTATCTCCTAACAGCTTTTGCCTATTTTAATTTGCTTTCAATGACACCTTTCCTCTGGTTTTCACATTTGCATGTCTCTCCCTTCTGAACACTGTCCATTTTTTAGCACACCAGGCCATGATGAACTCCCCTTCAACATTCTGATTTCTAGGACTTTGTTGTAGTATTTCAAAACCTAGGGTGAAGACCCCGTTCTCTGCGTGGTTGCAACAGGTGTTACAAAATGATTAGAGGATTTAAAAAAACGAAAGAAAGAAGCATGTTCTCTCTACAAAATATGTCTCTGTTTTTTTCCCTCCCTTGTTACACTCATCCTCAAGGCCAATGCCTGGTGGGGGTTGCTTAATAGCTTATATAGATAAGTATAGTTAACTATAACTAAACCAAGTTCCTAGTTACCATTACTAAAAAGGCAAATATTAATTAAAAGTTTCTGATGGGAATGAACAATAATTCCAGCTTTTGAAATTTCACACTTTAATCACATTAATGTAAACCTTTATATGTGACAGCCCACACTAACAATTTTTATTTTTTATTTTTAGTAAAAACCATCACTGAAGTCTTGACCTTCACTTTCACATTGATGTGTAAATGATTGAAGGCATGTACTTAACAATCCTTCCCGTGTTTTATATACAATAAGTAAAAATATTTATTCCATTTAAATCTTTTGACCTGATTCCACATGGAAGGATTATTTGAAAGAAGTCTTTGTGGTTAATCGATTCATTAATATTCCCAGATAAGCTGTTTTTAAAGTGTGAGATATTCTGTTTAGATCTGGGTGTTTAACTGTTTACAAAGGCCTTATCACAACTGTTGTAGAAATTTTTTATGTTATCATTGAACCTGCAATATTTATACAACTGAACAGAAGAAACAGTATGAGTTATTCATACATCCAGCTGTTACAGTGTGCTTTACTATTTTTTTTTTAAGTCGAATCTGGTATCTGTTTTTATTTCCAAAATTCTTGAAAGAATCTTTTTTGAACGGATCATTTGCAGAGGTATAGTCTATTAGAGTTCATCATAGCAATGAAACAGCATTAGTGAAGGTTACGAATGACCTTCTTATGGCCTCTAAAAGTGGACTGATCTCTAAGCTTTCTGTGTTTGACCTCAGTGCTGCTTTCAGTACTACTAATCATCATATTTTCACTGAGAGACCAGAAAACACCTTTGGTATTAACATAAATATGCTGCAGTTTTTGTTAAATTTAATCTTATCTATCTGATAAGGCTGATTGATTTTAGCAGTTATTCAGTAATTCAATAAAGCAACATTATTAGAAAATACTGTATACATTTGAATTGATATGGAGATAATGCCCAGCTGTATCTATCTATAAAGCCAGATGGCACAAATCAGAATAACCACAGGCATGTCTTAATCACATAAAGGCCTTTATGCAGTTTTCTTCTTTTAAATTCAGACGAAACTGAGGTTATTATATTTTGCTCTAAAAATCTTAGAAACATGCTGTCTAACCTGATACTTACTCTTGATAACATCACATTGCTCCCAGCAACACTGTGAGAAATCTCTCAAAGACCTCGGTCTAGTTATTGGACATTTTATTGTCCGATTTCACATTTATAAAAGAATAAGTAAGACTGCAGTCTTTCATCGGTACAGTATCTCTGAAATACATCCTGTCTCAGAATGATGCTGAAAAACTAGTTCATGCTGCACTATTGTAATTCATTATCATCAGGTTGATCTAAAAGTTCCTTTAAAACCCTAAAGCTAATCTAAAGAACTACAGCAAGATTACAGGGATGAAAAAAAGATCATCTCTTTCATTGGCTCCCTGTAAAATCCAGAATTGACTTTAACATCCTTCTTACATACAAAGTCTTAAATAATCAGGCCACATCATATTTTAAATAGTATAGTATCATATTATTACAATAGAGTACTTTGCTCTCCGACTACAGAATTGCTTGTGGCTCCTAGAGTTGCTACCAAAACTAGAATGGAAGTGCAGAGACTTCCTGTGGAGCCAGTTTGGATTCAGGAGACAGACACCCTCCAAACTTTTCTTTTTGTTAAACTTTATGGATCAAGTGACCCTGAACAATCCCTTGGATATGCTGCTACTGTCTCAGACTTAACGTCTCAGGACTTAACGTGAGGCACTGAGCATTTATTCTTCAATCGCCTATTTTCACTCCTGATGTGTTAGGACTACTGTCTTCTCACTCCCTCCATCTGTCCTGTCTCCCTATGCTGTCTTTTTCCTTCTCTTATTATTATTATTGTATGGTCTCACACTTTTTTTTCTCCTCCCATCATCCCTGACCGGCCATGGCAGACTGCCCTTCTTGAGTCTGGTTGTCCCAGAACTTTCTTCCTCTTAAAGAAATTTCCCACTGTTGCAAAGTACTTGCTCATAATTGTTAGATTTTTCTCCAGAATACTGTAGGGTAAAGATCCTAAAGTAGTGCCTAAGTGACTATTTTTGGTTTTTTTTTTGCTGTATAAATAAAGCTGAATAGAACTGAAAATAATGTTCTTCCCACAGCTCAGAACAATATATTTAACTGCATTACACATCCACACCAATGAGACGCAACCATGCTACTGATGACAAAAATGATTATTTAAGGATGTAATTCATAGAATTTATTCAAAATGATCCCCCAACTCATTAATTTCCTGTTAGCATAAACAGCAAACATAAAACCACCAAAGAGTTATGTGTACACTTGTTCAGTTATAACTAAGCAACAGCCCACCTGAGTTTTCTTCTTCATTTACTCTCCCACCAATTGTTGCTCACTCCCTCTGGTCTGTCTCAAATACCAGTCCCACTTCAGCATAGTGGGAGAGGTTTAGGCCTGCAGACACGATACAAAAAGCTAGAGAGGCTATGGCAAAGTAGCCACTCCTGTTTTACTTCTTTGAAGTCCACTTCAAGGTCACCACATGGGTGTAGCCGATGCATTGTAATGTGAAGTCACCACAAATGAGTACATACTGTCACAAAACATTGGCAGGCATGTCAGTGACTGCACAGACCCTCATCCTCACCATCTGATGACCCAAGCAGGGTTCCCCTCTCACTCATTTACCACCTGGGCTATTCTTGTAACGCATGCGGTCTCATCAAGCTCCCAATCTGTAACTGAAGTCATTCGGCCCCAGTTAGTTTCGCACCAATCCACTAACACCATGTCTTTACATCTCAGGACACAGAAAGGCAAGCAGCTTTCAAGTCGAATGCCTAAAGGGCAAGCAAACAAACAAACTAAATCTATGGGAGGAAGGGTAGTTTAGTGAACAGTTTGTGTAAGTGTCTGTCACAATTAAAATGTGCAAATGTCACCACTACACAACACCAATGAAAGGTGAAATGAATAACATTGTTCTTTTCAATACAATGTACTGCTCAGCTGTTAAACTTGGATTCTGAAAGTCACGTGCACATTACTTGGACATGTACCCCCCCCTCCCCCGAAAACAAGGCTATTCCAGAAATGTGACAAAGAATCCAATGAGTCCCAGTTGAGCATGTGCAACATTCAGCAGAACAAGCATAAGAGAGGCACCACCCTGAAATCCACTGGACCAAAGAGATCAGCTACCAACGTCCCTATGTCAGACAACAAGGAAAAATCCCAGAAGTCCAAGTCGTGTTAGTCAGACCTGTTTTGGCAGCACAATGAGGAGCAATACTGAGATCCTGTTGATAATTGTTTATGGGTTAATCCCTTTACATTGTCATATTTTTTTTTTTTTTATTCTGTTGCATGAAGTATGATTATTATAATTTAAAACAACTATAAGTGGCTTAAAGATCAATATTAGTTCTGAGTAGTGAGCAATTATTGTCACTTAGTCTTCTGTTTCCACTAACCAAGACACACATGCATATACCCTCACGGTACACATCAGTTATCCCTCTTTGTCTCATGGGGAACTTGATGGGAACTTGATTTTCTGTGGCACTTCAGAGGCCCTTCTCCCTTAACAACCATCCACTTGAAGAGTAATGGCTCCAATATCTCTCTTCCCTTGCCTGCAGCAGCATATATGTACCAGTTTCCTTCAAATATGCTTTAAGTCTTTCCTCACTGTAATAAAACCTGTAATTATTCAGATTTTCTGGAGCCCTGTGGTATTTTGACTTTTGAGGATCACTCTTATTGTTCGTGGTAGCCAAATAAACCATGTGACAAAGAAAAAAAAACGTATCTGAAAATGTTTTGGTTGTACCAGCAGTCATACATGCCCATGCAATAACATTATGTCCACCATCTTTGACCATGAAGATATACTTTCAGCTTTCAAAGCTGAATGAGTATTCATTAAGGTTTCTCTTTTTTGTGAAAAAGAAGTAGGTCTCCATAAATGTTCGACTTCTACCTACTCCTGTTGGGTATACACTGTACATAGTATGTACTCTTTTTATATTGGACATGAAGCGTGAGGCTTTTTAGGAATGGTACTTACACTTTTCTTTGTTTTCACTGGACTTTGACTTTGTTCTTTGATATGAATACTATGAACAGAATAAAACTAAGCTAAAACAAAACTGCTTTTAATTACATGCTTTGTCCAATTACATGTCCAAAGAGATTTTCTAGGACTGTCCAGACTCTCTTAGATGCTTTCTGGCAAACATCTAAAAGTTATTCTCTCTATTTCCTATAATGAAGGTGTCTCTTTCCACATTCCATGTGAGAGTGGTCCGAGTGATGAGGGTTACTCAGAACATTGCTAAGATTGGGGGAGGTGAGACAGGAGGATCTGCCATTGCCTCCCAGGGTGGCAGAAGGCAGCCAATGATTTTTTGGGCGGTGTTAGTTACCCTCTGCGCGGCCTTCCTGTTCCCAGTTGTGGCCCCTGAGTACCAAACACCCAGGCAGTAGGAGAACACGCTCTCCACTGAGGAGCAGTAGAAGGCCAGCAGGAGCTTCTGGTCCAGGTTATTATTCCTCAGGACATGGAGGAGGTGCAGCTGCTGTTGGGCCTTCTCTACCAGGGCGCTTGTGTTGTGGGTCCAGGTGAGATCAGCGGAGATGTGGGTGCCCAGAAACCTGGAGGTGGAGACAGATTCCACCCATTCTCCAT
This sequence comes from Etia nguti, assembly GCA_015106755.1. NCBI lineage: Eukaryota > Metazoa > Chordata > Actinopteri > Cichliformes > Cichlidae > Etia > Etia nguti. The sequence goes on from VUQG01019018.1 coordinate 24,117, forward strand.
TTATAATCAGACAGGAGTGGACCTGTCTGTGCCTCCTGAAGTCCTTTATGAGCTTTTTTTTTTTTTTAAAAGAACGTTCAACTTCAGGTTATATTCTGAGCACTAGTAGAACAAGTTCTCTACCTCCACCCTGTACACTGTCTCATCTCCATCAGAGATGAGCCCAACCACTGATGTGTTATCATCACACTTTATGATGATGTCGGTTTGGTGGGTTGGTGTGCAGTCATATGTGTAGGGCGCAGAGAATGCAGCCCTTCTGTTCAAGGATCCAAAGACCAGTCTGTCAGGTCAAAACAGTCCTTTAGCTCTACCTACTTCCTCAAGAGATTTCTTAAAATTGCTAGATGTTGCAAAGTTGTTTTCAATGGAAAAAAACCCTGCAATCATCCACTTTATTTTCAGGCCTTTTAGTGTTGCTGACCATGCCAGTGCAATCATACTTTTTGAGATTGTGTCATATTTTTGATTTGATGACACTGAAGTTTATTTTGTCTCTGTGATAGTTTTTTTAAAAGCTATTTTCACTTGCCTTGATCTTTGGAGTTTGTATGGAGGTTTTCAGTAAAAACACTTGCTCAACTTTTTTGGGGGCCTTGAAATGATGAAAGGACAGGCCTTAACTGACCATGAAGCAGTTTGTCAGTCAACTGAATCATTATGTCTGGACTGTGTTTAAACAACCTGTAATTCCTAACAACTTAATGGAATATTTTTTTTTAACCCCTTTTAATTAAAGGTGGAAGGCTGCACTTCAATCACACCTTAATTTTTTCATTTAAAATCTACTGTGGTGGTGTATAGACACAAAACTACAATATATCCAAATTCTCTTGGACCTGACTGTCTTTATTTGTTTTGACTGTGAGGTTTTTATATTCAGTCACTGAGTGCTTGTTTTTTGCTAGAAAGGTATGAGCTAAATCCTCTCCTGAAGATGATTTTTATAGACATCTCGTATTGTAATCTGGCAATGTTTAGTGACTATACAGCCATTAAAACATTTCTGATCTGCCAGAGAATGGCAGAGAGAGGAGGTAGATGCTGGAAAGGATACAAACAGATGGAGATTACACAGTCTTAGCAGCAATATAAAAAAAAAAGAATAAAAGCGGTGAATTTGATTAACGAAAGAAAGGAAAAAGAAATACCTGACACGAGTGATTACACGACACTCAAAAACATTTGCATAAGCCTCAATCTTGTTTCTATTGTGGAGCAAGAAAATGTTTCCGGACAAATCATTCTTCATTGACTGAAATGGGGTTCAGTTGTTATTGTGTTATTGTGCTTGATGAGTATTAGTGATTTCACTGGGTTAATCAAATAGCAATTGTAACAAGAAGAATCAGGCTTTTGAAGAAATCTGTTTGTTGGTTTTCCAGAAAATATATATCTATGTTCCCACAAAATCTGCATCCAATAATAAACAACATTAAAGATGCTATACAGCATTCAGTACCACTCACATTTAGCATCCAGCAGAACTGCAACTGAGAGCAGAGTCAACTTTAGGCCCTCTAGCAGTGAATAATTCACTCCAGCTCAGAAAAGCTAGATCAGTGTTGACTCTGGCTGTACCGTGTAGCTGAAGGCTGCGGCTTCTATGGTGGAGGAAAATCTGAAAGGTCGCCTCCAGCTGAGTGCACGGACTGCACTCTGCCACCTGGCTTTTACAATGCCATGTGGGAGGTCACTCTCCAGTCTCTTAACAAACAAAGGGAGGGCCAGTAGTTTAGAAGGGAGTGACTGACATGCACTAAAATGCATGTGTGGCGGAACTGACTAGCCAAACACAGAACAGAGAAATAGAGCGAAACAGAAAACGAGGGAGTCTGTACTAAGGATGTCTTTACCACGTCTTTACATAGCAATGAAGTTTTACAAACTACAGTAACACCTTCAAGGAGAGGGTTATACAAGATTCTGGGTGCTGTTATACTTGTACAAAACATTTTTACAATTTCAGTGTCAGAATAATTACATTAAATGTTGTGTTACAGGCTCAAAACCTGAAGTTAGTTCCTATAAGCTTGTCTTCCATGTTTCAAATCCTTGCTCTAAGCATGTTAAAAAAATGTGAAGATGAATTATAAATAAATTCTGAAAGTAGCCACCCATAGCTGTAAAGTTTACTTTATACTTTTACTAATAAGCCAGTGTCAAACCAATGCATCACTGCTCTAAATACAGTATAACTGCAACACCACAACAACAGTTAAAAAAACAATCACACAGAGAATTTAGTAGGGTTTCCTTTCACACTTAATTTATTTCAATCAAATTGCAGATATCATTACAAAAACGATGACGAACATTTAACCCTTTGACTGAGCTGATGAGCCATCAGCAGGCGAGTCCCTGAACTAGATGAAATTGGATCATATCTGACATTCAAACGCCTCTGCTGGAGCTTGATGCAACAGTCTGTGTGGGAGTGGAACTACGCAGGAGCCATTGATTACCCTGTGGGTGTGCTAACAACCATATTTTGCTTCATGAAAAAAAACACATAATAATCCTTTACTGCTACACTGATATATTTGAGCTGTCCATTACTGATATAAACTTAAAATAAACCACTTTAACTTGCGTTAGTCCAATAAAAACATTCTAGAAATAACTCTTTGGGATTGTGATGGTTTCATGGCTGAATCTATCTTTCCTTCTAGCTGGCTGGAGCTAAAATCATGTCAGAGATGCAACACTCATGAGCAGGCTGAGACTGGACAGCTCTCTCTTTCTCAGGCCTGTTTTATTTATCTTTTTTTTCATATTTTGCATTTAGCATAATATATTAGCTATAATGGTTTCATTATTTTTGCCACACATTTTGGGTGAGGATGTGATAATACACACTCAACAGAAGCTTTGCTAACATAGCCAATATCTACATATTTGCTGCACTTCACATACACTCACCAAACACTGTATTAGCTACACCTGTTCATCAGATTATCAAAAATATCTAATCAGCCAATGACAGGGCATCAACTCAGTACATTTATCTATGTAGACATGGTCAACACAACCTGCTGAAGTTCAACGCGAGAATCACAATGGAAACGAAAGGTGATGTAAGTGACTTTGATTGTGGGATGTTGTTGGGCCTGAGTATTTCAGAAAGTGCAGATCTGCTGGGATATTTTCACACAACCTTTTCTAGGGTTTACAGAGAATGGTCTGAAAAAGAGAAAATATCTAGTGGCAGTTCTCTAGGTGAAAATATATCTTGTTGATGCCAGAGGTCAAAGAGAAATGATCAGATAGCTTTGAGCTGAGGGCAACAGTAACTCTGATAAACACTTGTTAGGATCAACGACACATTAAATGTTGAAACAGTTGGGCTACAGGAGCAGAAGACTACACCGGGTGCCACATTCAAATGGCAGAATTTGGCATAAACACCATGAAAAGATGGCTCAGTCCTGCTTTGTATCACTGTTTCTGGCTGCTGGTAGCAATATAAAGTTGTGGGGGATGTTTTCTTGGCACACTTTGGTTTTACACACACCACAGCTGATTTGAGAAGACAGTTTTCAAGGGGAAAAGGGGTCTAACCCATTACTGTCAAGGTGTCCGTAATGGAGTACTGAGTGTAATTTACCAGTGTATGTGCAAGTGGTCACAGTGCAAGACTGACAGAAAAAGGAAGTTTTGCTACTATGCACTGTAAAGCCTAAATATGAAAGGATGAAAGAAATTCTGAAATTTGCAGACTGAGGACCAGTTTCCAGTTGGAAGCGAACTGAAATATGCATTCCTGTGTGATCATATTTGTCCCCTTGACTTGAAACATGTAAACTACCTTTGGCTAGAAAGGCCCAAAAGACTTGAAGATGCTTTTTTGTCATCCACATTTTAGAGTTGCTCAAGCTTTAATTAACACAACAAAGGCCGGAGAATTCCTCTCTGACTGCTCATTCTCAGCGAAATCGGCTTCTTTTTGTTAAATGAAAGTTTTTATTTAGTATTTATTTCCACATTTTGTCATGTTACAGCTTTATTCCAAAATGGATTCAATTCATTTTCACCTCATAATTCTACACACAATACCCCATACTGACAAAGTGAAAAAAGTTTGCTTGAAAAGCTTACAAATTTATTCAAAGTGAAAAACAAAAATAGAACATGTACAGTAATCACAGCCTTTGCCATGGTACTAAAAGTTCAGGTACATCCTGTTTCCACAGTGACAGTTTCATCTGTCAAATGTTTCTACAATTTGTTGGGAGTCCACCTGTGGTAAATTCAGTTAATTGGACATGAACTGGAAAGGGACACTACTGTGTATATAAGGTTAGTTGACAGTGCACGTCAGAACACAAACCAAGCCATGAAGTCCAAGGACGTCAGAGACAGGATTGTATCAATGTGGGGAAAGGTTCAGAAAAATTTCTGTAGCGTCCCAGTGAGCACAGCGACCTCCATCGTCTGTAAGCGGAAGAAGTTTGGAACCAGCAGGACTCTTCCTGCAGCTGGTCACCTGGAAAACCTTAGTGATGGTTTCAGCCTGAGAGGTGACCAAGAACTCGATGGTGACTCTGACAGAGCTCCAGCATTACTATGTGGAGAAAAGAGAACCTTCCAGAAGGAAAACCATTTCTGCAGCATTCCAGTAGGTAGTTTGAAGCAACTCCTCAGTAATACGCACATGACAGCCTGCCTGGAGTTTTCCAAAAGGCACCTGAAGGACTCTCAGGCTCTGGTCTGATGAAACAAATATTGAACTTTTTGGCATGAATGCCAAAATGCCAAAATGTCTGGAGGAAACCAGGCACTGTTCATCACCTGGGCAATGCCAGCCCTACAGTGAAGTAGCATGGTGTCAGCATCATGCTGTCGTGAGGGAGGGTTCAGCAGCTGGAACTGGGAGACTAGTCAGGGTCGAGGGAAAGATGAATGCAACAATGAACAGAGTCATCCTTGATGATAACCTGCTCCAGAGCACCCTGGATCTTTTCTAACAGGACACAACCAAGACAGCAAAGGAGTGGGTTCATGATAGTAACCATGTCATTGGTTGTCGTGAGTGCTTTTATCATAGTACTTTGATAGTAGCCATTGCAGAGCAGCTGATATGATAAATGAAAACAAGCAAGAGTTTTGCTTGGTTTCTTCATGTATGCTTATCATCAGATCATCAGTGAACAGCAGTGCCGCTGGACATTATGCTAATCAGGGAGTCCTTGCAGACACAAGGTTGTGTTTGAAGTCGACTTTGATAGTAAATGATAGTGCTGATGGTCACGGTTTTATCATTAACATTAAGAGTGTTAGTCTGCCTTTCCTGTGAGCCACTCACTATTTAGTTTATTTTTGAGGAATATATAAGAAAATATGCAAATGCACATTTTACAGCATAAAATCATTTATCAGCTCTTTCACATGGGTGCTGAAGGTGGTATTATATTGGGTCATCCAGTACCCCTTTACATGAAACACGTTCGCTTAGATTCAGAAGTATATACTTTTTTCCTAGTAGGAAATAATTAATTGGAAATTGCATGATTTCCTTTTATGTATTTGCTTCAAATGACCCCCAAAGCTTTTACAGTGAGTGGGCTTTCTTTCTTGACTAGGATATCCACAGTCCTTCATTTTTTTTTCCTTTTTTTGAGTCGCTCCTTGGTGTATTTTGAGTGTGCTTAGGATCATTGTGTTTTTGAAAGGTCCATTTCTGGACTTCAACCTCTACTTTCAGGCACACAAGCACCCTTTGATGTGATGCAGACTTCAGAGTTGAATCAATGACTGCAAGGTGCCCAGTCACAAAGGTGGTGAAACAACCCCAGACCATAACATTTCAAACACAGAGCTTCACGCATCACAGTTGGCATGAGGTTTCTCCTTAAGAAAAAAAAAGAAAGAAAAAGCTTGTGTGCACCAAACACATCTACTGCTGCTCGAGTATATATTTTATTTGTAAAAAATATATTCAGTGTATAGCCGCTGTGTTTGAAAGAGGATCAAATGTTTGCTTGTCTGAATGTGTTCAAAAGTGCAGTGCAATAGCACTTCTTCATGGTATAATGAAGAAGTGCTATTTTCAACACTGACAGGTTTACTACGCTCTACCAATAATGCCTCTGGCTCCCTCTACAGACTGAGGCAACACTGATTTAGTAAACAAGGATAGCAATCACAACAAACCCGGCAACAATGTGAGAAAACAAAATGACTGCGATAAAAGTACAGTTGCAAACAACAGCAATTACAGCAGTGTCAGAGCAGCAGGGCAGCATGCCTAATTGTTCTCCTCCACACTGTCCAGGCTTCAATAAGCTAAAGAAGGAGAAAGGAAAAAAGGAGAAAGCATCAGCCCTCATCTTCCTTCAGGCCAAAACCATTAGGATTGCTGGATCCGAAGAGCCATGGCAAGCCAAACTCTCACACCACTGGAGTCATCGTGTGTCCGTGTGTGCATCCCCCTGGCCTAGCTGCTTTACTCCCTATGGCCAATTTCCCTGTAATTTCTCCTTCCAACCATTCCTTATTAGGACGCTTTCCAGCTATTATAAGTGCTACTGAGGGTTAACAGCAACAAGAAAAGTGTTCGACAAAACTGGCACAGCAGTGAGGAGTGAAAGAGAAGAGGTTGGTGTGAATGCAACTGGGCTTCTTGATTGTCTCCAGTCCCTAGTGAGGTTAAGTTAGAGAACAGAGGCATGAAGCAAGGAGATGAATTCCAGTCTGCCCTTGTTCAAGTGATGTGTGTATACACATAAAACCGTGAGATTCCAACCATACAGCAGATTCCTAACATTCCCTTGCTGTGTGCATGTGTACGTGTAAGCATGTGCATGTGTGAGAAATCCAAGTCAAAAAGGTTAAGAAAGGGTCAACCTCCTCCATCTCGAGGGTGACATCATCACTTATCCCAGCCTTCCTCCTCTTCTTTTTGCTCAACATTCATCCTGATCATAGTCTTGCTCACTCAATCTCAGCACTGAGCCAACTCTCTTATGTCTTTGGTCTCCGGCTGGCTGCCAGGCGAGTGCACCTTGGGACTACAGTGACTGTTGGCAATTTTTCGAAGAGACTTTCCTCCCAGGAAGTTTTATATTTGCTTTACTATGCATAGTTGCTATTTTACTCCAACTTGGCAAGACAGAGGCCAGTGAGGAGCTCAGGCAACACATGAATCACATCTTCTCCTTTGAAAGCACAAACTGTTGAGAGGCCACTCCTAGCTTTCATTCTTTCTTTCTTTTCTGAAGATTTATAGGACTTCAAAATGAAATCCATACATTTAACACTTTGAACTCAAGTGAAAAAGAGAGTGTGCACATAAATCTTTGTGCCAAATCTATGTGCAGAAAGTGAAGGACTCAGTGATTTTGTAGTTTGACCCACAGTTCAGGGCCTTGGGTTAGCTGTTGTGATCATATTTTACGCCCAACTTTATCACAGTAAAATAATAATTTACCTGTGTGCGCTTTTGTTTGACTAGCTTTTAGTTGGGATAGGTTAATCCCAGTCATAGCAAGTAAAGCAAATTTGTCACAGGCATGAATGGCCCTCCTAACATCTGTTACCTGAAAAAAAATCCCAGATTTAAATAGGTTTAACAGGTAAAAAACTATTCTATATTATCTGTGATTGCTCAACAAATCATTGGGGCTATAGATTTCAGTCTTAAAGTAGTGGATGCCACCAAAAAGAAGAAAAACTACACAGTCTGCAAGCTTAGCACATGACATCCTGTTTTACACCACTAGTTATTGGTGAACAGAGGCCCCCATAATGTTTGGGACAAAGACAATTTTTGTAGTTTTCCATCTGTACATTATCATGGTGGATTGGTGGGAGACAGTGGGTGTTTGATTGACAATCCACTGTGGTTTTAATTCAAGGGTTTTACAAACATTTGGGAAAGAGTGGTTTAGGAAATCCAGTCATTTTCATACACAGTCCTGCTTTCAGAGGATCAAAAAAAAGTGACATAAATTAATTAAGATAAAGACTCATTTAATAATTGAATGAAAAAACTATGATAACAATGATACGCCTGCCTTCTCAAAATTACATTAAAATTACAGTGACACAGTACAAATTCAATGCTTTTTAATCAACGTCTGATATTATTTTTTTCTTCATGTGTCATAAAATAACAAGTGAGCAGGCCTCATCTGGCCATAAAACTTCTTGCAAGTCTGCTGTCCCATGAATTCTGAACCTCTGAAGGTTATTTTTAAAATTTATTTTTAAATGGTTTTTAGAAAAAAAACCACATTAATTAAAGTTCAAAGTCTGTACTTCAGTCACACACTGATTGTTTGATTTCGAATGCACTATGATAGGTTAAAGAGGGAAAACTACAAAAATTGTGCTTTTGTCTCAAACATTATGGAGAGCGCTGTAAATGACATCTTTGCATTGGAGGCTTTGGCAAGGGCAAATGCCGTCAATGAATACCAGTAACAACAAACACAGTGTTCCCTGATCTCTTATCTTTTTCCACTTCTGGTCTATTTTTGAGACAACCATTTGGGAAATGTGGGAATAGGCTACTTCTATGTGTGATGCATCTAAAATCAATAAAAAGCTAGCAATAACAAGAAACCAAAAGAGAGAAAAAAAAGAGGATCAATATGTCACATAATTTATTCATTGTGCTAGAAATATGCCTCCTATTGCCAAAGATGTCATCCATAAAAAAATCCTGGATCTATGCTAAAATAAAACAGCCTTTTACTGTTTTTTCCCAACCCTTTGGAGCCACGGCACATATTTCACATTAGAAAAATCTCACACCATCAAACAAAAATGTCACAAAAAGCATACTGATCATTTTCCCTGCACACCAGGTTTATCGGAATTGGAGTTTTTTGCTTTCTTCTGACCACTACTCATGCTAGGGCCTTCATTTGGGTCGGAATTTTCTCCAGGACCCAGGTCAGATTACTACTTTTTCTTTTCAAATATTTATCTATTGCTATTACGCGCTGCATCGTCTCGCTCACAACATAACTATTAGGTAATTTCTTCTTCTTCTTCTGTGTTACTCGCAGTTGGTAACCCATTTAGTTAGAGCAGGTAGTTGTACTGCCCTCTAGTGGAAGAGAATGTAATTATTCTGCCCGTTACTCACGCCCATCGGTTAGGGTACTAATCAGATGGAACCAGATACCCTTCCACGGCACACCTGATCCTTTCTCAAGGCAAACTTATGTGCCGGGGCACAGTGGTTGGGAAACACTGACCGACAGTATGATGTCATGTCATAAAAAGTGATCAGAAGTAAACCTTTGCATTAGGTTGTTTACTAACTTTGTTATCTATGATAATTATTCTATGAATGGAAAGTACAGGATGATGTATAGCTGTATGGCAACAACTTAAGCTGATCTAACAAAGCATTTCTTGGAAAAAATCAAATCAAATTTGGATGTAGAATCTAAACTATTTAGATCTTGTTATTTCTGTAAATTGGACTCTTAAGATTGAACTTCCAATAGCAGTAAACTGCAACAACACCGACTCCAATAACATGTTTGATAGAGTACTGTGGAAAAAAAATAAGTCACTTCCTCATTTCTTTATATTGTCCTACAAACATTTTTTGAAACATTTGAAATCATGAAATATTGCATGTAAAGAAAAAAATAATGTGTCTCTTAAGTTCAGTGTCTGCTCTTTGGTGGATTTTTTCCTATTTCTTAACAACATGACTTTCAGCTACTGCTCTGCTATAGATGGTTTTTTAAGACTACGTCTTCTTTTGTCCTTCACTTGTCCAGTTTCCTCTAAATTCACCTCCAATAGAAACACTGTGTGGGCCTTTTTTCTGAACATAGTAAATAGAGACATTAGGCAAGATTATTCAAAAAGCAACTGTAGCTCATTTGTTACCCATAGCCCAGAGCGACTGGAGACACACCAAGAAGGCAGGGTTACATTTTCAAATTTCATATGTAAAAACATGCAAGCTGAATACATACCAATATATAGATTCTTCTATAAAGGGGCACAGTACAAGTATTAAGCAAAGAGCCTAGGTTCCAAAAAAGCAGCTGTAGTTTCAATACTTTAAGTAGTTAATTATATGAATTGAATAAGAAATATGGCCACACATGACAGTTTTCACAAAACAGTGAACTCCATAAAACTGCTTTTTTTTGGTATGACTGAGATATTTATTAAAGAGGAAAGAATGTGGGACAGAATTAGGAAAATTCATCATGGAAAATTAAATAGCAGTACGGTTAATGTGGATTATTTAAGTGAAGACCGATAACACATATAATACCCCTGGCTAGCATTAACGCAGCAGCACATTCAATGCATTTGGCAAAATTTAAATGTCAATTATTCTCAATAAAATGAATAAGTATGGGACAGACAGTAATGTTTAGCACCAAAAACTGATCAGCAGAGACACGTGTCCTTACATATCCTGAAAAAAAAAAACATGACCCAGAGCACAGTGGTGTTAGTCAGCATTTTGCATTTCTGTTCCTAAGCTTAATCATCACATTGAAATCTTAGCTGGCAAGACAGTGATTCCCTTCTGAAATGTGTAAAATGTTGATGGACACCAGGATACCATGAGTCTGTGGGATGTAGTGTAAAATGTGACTTAAAAAACAATTTTAGATTTAAGGTGTTCTACTCATGAAAAGTACAATGAAAAAGAAAACAAAAGGCTCTACTGGGGTAGAATGACAACTAAGCATCAGCCTACGCAGTAGATGTTTGTCTCTGAGTCAGTCACAAGTCAGATTTCTGATGCGAACAACAGGAGGAGGCTCTGATCAACCAAAATAAGAGTCAGTTTCTACAACTGTCAAAGATTTTCAAGCAAAAACAGTAAGTTTTGTTACATCTCCAACGATTTAAAAATGAGCTTGTCTCTTAAAAAAGGAAATATATGACTTAAATAATAAATCTTGTCATCAGACAAAACAAGAAATTTGAAGATGACTGAAAGTTAATACAATTAAAAAATACAAAAAAGAAATTAGTTTTAATATTAAGTATTTTATATTCAGTATTTTACTGTTTTACATGGAAAAAAACATCAAAAAAACCCTCGAAGGTCTCACTGCCTGTGGTTCTTGGAGTTTTCTTGGTAAATACTATGTTACCGAGGACACAGGGCATATCTGTAAGTAGAAAAAACAAAGATCCTGAACTGCAACAAGGAGAAACGTTTCCCTTCTGTTAGATGGAATTTTCCCAAATTAGAAAACAAGATACCAAGGTTGTGGATGGTGTGCAGGTGAAGTGATACAGCAGCTTTACAGATGGTTCAGAAGCAAAAATAACACGACAATGTGTGCCAGTGGAGGTGGGTGGATTCGGTTTAGTTGCACAGGCAGCCAGATTGAGAAAGAGAGAGAAATAACAGAAAGAAAAACACGTTTGTTGCACATGTTCCAAAAAATAAACACACACAACATAAAATCTAAACTGCTTGCATTTAAACTTAAACACATAAAGTCTCAGAAGGCCTGCCGTCTCTTTGGCATCACGGCTCGTTGCTTCATCTTGTTGCTCTTTCCTCTCTTCTGTGTCTTTCTCTCCTCGGCTCTGCTTTAATTATCAGCTGGTTGCTGCCAGCACCGAGTAACCACTCCTGACAACCAGGTGCGGAGCGACAGGGAGATGAACACACACACACACACACACACACACACACACACACACACACACACAAACATGCCGTCACACTTAAACGGGATGCATGCAATCATGTGTCTCTGTAAACATAAACAATGGGAGATACCAGCAGAGAGTCTTATTGTCAGCAGATATGCTAATAAGCGTCACTCTCACACACGTACGCGCACCGTGGTCCTTCAGAATGATTCAGTGTGCTGGGAGCAGCAAACAATGACGGCCATATAGCAGGCAGGTGGGAAATGAGAGCGGGGGTGAGCGAGTATTAATTACAGGTGCGACGGAAAAGCTTGAGAAGAGGAAGAATGAGTGGACAAGGAGAAAACATGAGGACGGGAGAAGGTGGATGTGGAAAAAAAATGAAGATAGATCAGAGGAGATGGATAAATAAGAAGCTTTGTGGCTGAACAGGTAGATGGTTAGATTTGTAGAGGGGCTCTCAAAAAGTAAAAAGTAAATGATGACTGATTTCATTGGGTAAAAGGAGCATTATGTCATTTAGTGAGAATAAACAGGGTGAGAAATATTTGCCAGTGCTATAGAAATACAGTGAAATGTTAAATCACACACAAATAAACACAGGCAGGGATGAGGGATGATGGGCATACCACATATAATAAATGAATAAATAAATATTATTTAAGTATAAGTATAAGTATAAATATATATATATATATATATATATATATATATATACATATATATATATATATATATATATCCTATTCACAGGTGAAGGATGTATTTTTACAGGAAAGTACGTTTAAGCCTCAAATCATGCCAGCAAGTATTTGTAATTCACAGTTGTAGTTTTCATATTTTGTCAGACCAATCATTGTGTTTGATTTGCATGTAATATGCGCTTTGCAATGCTATATGATGGACTATTTTTGGAGATCCACATCATGCTTCCAAACTTATTAATGTAAAAATGAATGTGTTAATACAGTGTAACAAAAATGTAATTTTTAGATTTTTCTTGTCTTTACAGGTGGTGTAGAATGAAATGGAAAAACAGGGCAATGATATACTTTAGGAAAAAGTCCTCAGGAACGCCTTCAGGAAAACCTCATAAACAAACTCACATCAGTGACAAAAATAAGTTGTATCAGCCTGAGCTGTTCTCAAAGGCATTTAACACCAGGCAAAGCTTCTGCTTCACACAAAAACTCTCGTTGAAAGGCATAACTGCATGTGTGTGTGTAATAGGAAAGTATGTGCATTACACCTGAATTATACCGGAGGATAAGACTCATTTATACATTCCATACTATACAGGAAGCTGCCAATAATTTTCTGATCATGCCTGGCCATGGCCACGGCTGAGGGTTGTGTAAGGCTTTTCCCAGCCAGAGACTGCTCGATTAGATTTCCACATAGGGAATTTAGAGGACATCCTGGACTCTTTGCATCGTTCCCTACACTTTTCCTGAGCTGCTTTTTGTGTAATGGCCGTTCTGCCAACGCCCAAGGTTTGCCAGGACAATCAATGGTATACAACTCTGCTGTAGCTGATTAGCGTATGCATGATATTTCTACATGCACTCCTTGGTTGGTATAATTAGAATAGGTCCAAGTTCCACCCTAATGCCACCCTATGTCTGTACTCCACACTGCAGTTTTGTTGCATTTGTGTTGCACCTCGTCGGTGTTGCATTTCGTTCTCATTGTGTTGCATCAGATGGAAGTGCCCAACTTCAAAGATTATCTGTCGCAAGTTTTATTATATTTTTTTTTCTCCACGTGCTACATTGAAATAATGAGCAGCAAAGTTCATAATGGTTGTTCTCTGGAGTAATGGCGCATAAAAAAATGATTAAATGATTGGCAGTTTGAAGAGCTGTTATGTTTCCATTCCAAAACAAAGAAAAAAAAAGAGAGAGATAGAAAAGATCTGCTATCCTTTAACTGCCATTGGGACAAATTGGAGGATTGTTGGTGTGTATATGCAGGTATATCCACCTCTGGAAGGAGGGACGTGTTCCCTGCGGAATGTAAATTTTGAAGAATAACGCTGCCTTTAACAATACATTTGCATTATGTTATATATTGTATTACTTTGAAGTCAAACAAAAATCCCACGTAGCTAGCTTAAAGCCACGGTTTACTCACTTATCAAGACCCGACTACACTGCGGGACATGCAGAATTTGAACTATAATCTTCCATACTTATATCTGACTAGCGCCTGTGGGTGTAATGTAGGTTGTCTCAGAGCAGGTTTTGTTTACAGATGGCACAAATACCTAACCTTTATGCATAGTGATGAAGCAGGAACAGATGCTTCTCCCCTCTGCTCCACTTCCACAAAAAAACAGCATTCAGCGGAGAAGACAAAAGAAAGAGAAAAAAACCCCACAGAAGCAACACTGTATAAAAGTATCTTCTTTCCAAGCAGGCTGTCAAAATGGCAGATGGTAAAATGTATAATGTAGGAGAGGGAGAAGGTAGATGTGACACGGAAAACATGGATGTTGCTAGAAAATTACCCATGCATTCTATAATCTCTGGTAGTGATGAGTTGGCCTACAGAAACCCTTGTGAGGCACACACAGGCACACGCTTCTGTTCAATTCGGCTGATTAAGGTGCCGGTCAGATAACTAGTCGATTCTGTGTGCGTGTCTGTGCGTAATTACTACTCTGCCGTGGTACCATAAATGTCGGACTTCTTCTTTCTTTAATCACATTTGCATCAGTCTTCTTATCTCTTTCCTCCCACAAAATATAGTATAAATACACACACACACACACGCACATGCACGGCTGCATATCAGTCTGTGTCCATGTGAGATCCAACCCACAGAGGGACTCAGTTCCTGCTCTATTACCATCCAAAGTCTGAAGGCCCAATTACCATCTGAGTAAAAAAGAAACTACTGCCACAGATGCAGGCTTCTTGGGGTGTTTTAGGGTGTTGGTTCCAATAAGTTGATGAGTTTGTAAACTTTTCCCCGTGGTTTGGTTTTTTCTCACACAGAGAAAAATCCAAGTGAACCAAAATGCGTCACTACAAACGATGTGAGACCATGTGTTCAGTCCACTCATTGGCCAGATGTGTGTGGGGTGGGAGCAACAAAAGTAAATACAGGAAGAAGGTGCTGTGTGAGAAAACTGAGAATTTATGTTCATTTCACACCTAGCCTGTACAGACCTTTGCACATCAATAGTACCTTCCTCCATTGAGAATACAAAGCACAAATTGCTAACAGACGGGTTTTTTTTTTAGCTCAAACGTAACATACCACCGTTTGACACCAAAAACAAAATGCTCTGGAGTTTTGTTTTTTAAAAGAGGACAATCACTTTAACATAAAAATTTATATCCCAGCATATCCAAAATGAATGTTTCTTGCTCGCCTTTTCTTCTTCTTCCTGCTGGTCCCTTTAGATGTTGCCACAGTGGACCTTCTGCCTCCATCTCACCCTATCCCTTGCGTCATCCTCTGCCCTCTCTCACTACATCTATGAACCTCCTCTCTGTTTTTTTTCTTCCTCTTGCCTAGCAGCTCAATCTTCCACATCCTTCTGCCAGTATATCCTACGGTGGCCCTGAGAGATCAAATGCACTGCAACTCAAGAAAACACTAGCAAACAGAAAATGGCTGCAAAAACACACAAATCACAAACAAAAAGAAAAAAAAAATTGCAAAATGAGGAGATAGTAATGTGACACAACAGCTTCGGAAGTAACAAGCTAACTAGTAGCAAGCAGCTAATATGAATCATGTGATTATAAGACGTGTTGCCTAATCTTGTTCTCCTTTTACAACACCAATAAATGCTCTGCTTCTTTTGAGCGTGTCACAGTGCAGTGTCCTTTGCATTTTTTGGTTTCTCTCACTTTCACAGCTGTCCTGTAAACGTATCGGTTCCCCAGAAACACTTCCATTTTGTCTCATTGTTGTTGCTGTTGTTGGTTTTTTTAAGCATTTTTTTTCGATTTCTGTTGTGTTTTGTGTGCTTTTGCAATGCTTTTCTATTAACTGGTGTTTTCAGTAGTTGCAATCCTTTTGATCTCTCACGCCCACCGTAATATCCACTGTCTGCACAAACTATCTCAAACTTGCCTCTAACTTTGCCTCCAAAAAGCTAAACCTGTCCCTCTGATATAGTTGTTCCTTTCCATCCAGTTCACTCCCAACAACAATAGCCATATAGCCAAAAGCCATACAGCATACTGTAGTTTGCTACAGCTATCTTCCTTCTTGTCTTTCTTTGTCTTTCTTCTTCTTGACCAGTCTTGTTTATGCTTGCAGATTGTTTAAATGACTAAATATTTTATCCTAATTAAACTGCAATAAACTGAATCTCTACCTTTTTTTCTATTGCGTGGAGTCCCGTAATCGTAAATGAGTTAACTCCATAGTAGTTTAGAACATGGATACAACAAACAAATGAAGTTTATGACGCATGTCAGACACTTTGTGATTGCGATTGTAATTCCTACTATTTTAAACTTCTTGTTTGGTAGAAGAAAATGCTACAAATAAATGCACAGAGGAGCAGAGGCAGAATATATAATGAATTATGATGTAGCAGCCCTCTGATAGTTAGATTATAATATTTTTACCTTATTTACATCATTAAGTTCACTGCAAGACATCTACAATATTTGTATCTGTATAGCAACACAAAGAAAATACACACTCAAATCAAACACAAACTATGTATGCCATCTTGTTTTGCGCTCTAATTTTATCCACCATCCAAGTACAATTGTATGGTGTTTGGTTAGATTTATCACTGAGGAAGTATGGGATGCTGACTCAGCTGTTGACTGGGGATGCAAAGAAGATCAGAGTGAGTAAGTTACATAAAATCCCCAAAAGTCATTTATTATATTTATTATAATAAATACAGAAAATCAGCACAGAAAACAAACAGACATACACAAGCTCTTAACAGCCTCTGTCTTAACCCGATTTAAGCTGACTGAAACTATGAAACTGGTGAGAAAATAATGTTGAGGGGACCTACCTAATAACCTCCCTGCTTTGTTTGCTTCATGTTTCGACTGCAAATGATCAATCACCTCCTGAGCAGTTTGGCAATTGAGAGAGTGCTTTCTTGGTGTCAGCTCTTCATAACAATTTGTGTCTACCAGGAGCATGGCCTCCATGAAAGAGGGAAGGAGAGGTGCAAACCTTTTAAGACAAACACTATTAAGGTTGGATAAGAGGTAGAACAGGATTAACATTTCATGAATGAGAGACCACGCACTTTCTCAAACTGCAACAGTGTGAATGAATGTACAGCAGAACTGAAACTGATGCAAAGTAAAGCTGATCTTTTGATCATGCCTTCTAGATTTAAAACAAGTGCTGCAATCATTGGCTGCTCCAAATATCCAAATCAATTTGTGAATTGACAGAACATTAAAATCATTTTTTAACCACATGTTCTCTGATAAAAAATCCTCAGGGTGATTTAGGAGCAGTTTTATTTGCAGAACAGTAAAGTAACTCGGAAATCATTATTTTAAGTCTTTAAGACTTGACTTATGTGCCAAGACTGGTGGATTGATCTTTTAGTCATCATATGGTCCCTAATGGTGATGAAAAACAATAAAATAGAGTATGCTCAGAAATGTTATTAAGAGTAAGAAAATCCCTTGTCTGCTTGTCATTTGCTCGGTTCATCAGCTCTATTCCCTGAGTGCATCTCCTCCACTTGTTAGCCCCCCTGGCACTCAATTCTCCCTGCACCACTGGGCTGCAGCCTGTGGGTGTGTGCATGTGCGTGTGTGTGTGTGTGTGAGTATGCAGGCAGTCCCAGCCTTCCATGTAAGGATATTTAAAGCCTTTTGGGGATGGTTGACTTGGTAGCAGAGACAACACCTGTGCGTGAGTGAGTGTAAGAATGCGTGTGTGTGTGTGTGTGTGTGTGTGTGTGTGTGTGTGTCAGCCTCATCTCCAGAGGGTAATAATGAGCTGCGGTCAGGGTCAGGGGCTCTGACTTATGAGAACGTATCGATCCAGCAAGCCTTCCAGTGATTGAGGGTTGTTTGTGTGGACAGTAACTTCCCATCACTGAGCTTGGAGTGGTGGACAAGGAGGAAACAGTCTCACAATCTGTCTTCCAAACATGATGTTAGAACACACTATCCCCCCGAACTGCATCCACTGTAGCCATGAACAACCTGGCTGAGCCGTAAGGCTAGCACAACACTTAATTAGTTACATTTTGTCTTTAACTGCATTCCCCCAAAATTAGCAGTAGTTAGCAAATGTTGCTTTGCTAACTCCTTCTACTACTAACACTCTCTTCCACAGTGTCTTTTGGACTGTTCCCAGCTGATTGCGGCAGATAGCTGCCCCTCCCTGAGTCTTGTTCTGCCAGAGATTTCTTCATGTTAACAGGGAGTTTTTCCTTCCCACTGTTGCCAAGTGCTTGCTTGCACGGGGTCGTTGTTGGGGTTTTCTCTGTATTATTCTAGCACCCTGAGGTGATACAATAAATTGAGCTCTTGGTAACTGCAAAAAAAAAGTGTTATAATATTATTAATCCACCAATCAACCCCCTACCCCCACCCTAGGGATAGCTAAGGAGGTAGCGCAGGTCACCTACTAATGTGAAGGTTGATGGTTTGATCTCTGGCTACCCCAGTCTGCATGCCAAGTGTCCTTGGGCAAGATACTTAAAGCGTAGAAAAAGTGCTTGTCTAAAGGGATGAATGTGGCATGCTTTTTGTCTGGTAGAGTAGAAAAGCGCTATATGAGAGTCAGTCTATTTACCATTACCATTTACCCACCAGCAGTTATTTGGGATTGGCTTTCACTCACTTCACTCACAGTTTCATTGTCGTTCTTGGATTGGTTAGGTTTAGAAATAGAGCTGCTTAGTGCTAGGCTAAGTTTTCTGCCCCATCTAAATGTACTAACACCACCTCACATTTTCCCGTGCCCTTTTTCACATAGCCATTAGAAAATATTTAAAACGGTATTTGTAGTAATAAGTGATTCATATGGTTGGTGTGGAGTAACTGACAAGGTGTCTGGATGGTCATTATCTTCATGCATAATATTTTAATTCAGTTATTCTTTAGTCAATTTCAATAACACATGTGCAACTTTATCATCAAGTAGAATGTGTACAACTCACTTTGCCCTTTAGCTAAAATACTGATGATCCTGAGAGCATTAGCTATATGCTCAGGTATCAAATGTCATATCAGCTCTATTCCCCATGTTTGGAGGGTCCAAGCTCAAACCTGAAAAAGACTGTGTTGAATATTAAATGATTCTCTAGGCTTCAGCTTGGCTTCAGTGTAAACCTTTGGGTGACAGCAGTTAATATTTAATTGTATTACTTTAAAATCCAACATATTAAATGAGTCATTGCAGTGGATCAAAAGGATAGCTTCAAATAGCTTTTTTTGCACGATCAGTGGTATAAAATCAAAGGACACTATGTACAGTGATTAACAATGCCAAAAATATTTACAGTTTACAATCTGCACATTCATTTTAGACTTTTTTCAAATAATAACTTCATATATTTTCATTCGTTCATTTTCTGCAGATGGTAAAACATCTTGTTGGGACCCTTTACAGTGACTTCCACACAATATATCTGTACTGTCTGCACAATTTATTAATACCAATGTATGCAGGTGGAGCTCTTGCCACTGCAAAAGTAATCTATTAGCAGTCTATGACAAGAACAAAGAAGGGGTGCAGTCGAAGAAGAAAGCAGGAGACACCAGTGGTGTGAGATCTGCTGAGCATAAGCTTGCTTGTACTTGTTTTATAGAGTTTACAAATACATTTTTTCATTATTGCTGTGTTTTGAAAAAAAAATATTATAAATAAGTATCAATAATCATAATAGTTAGCATGCCTTGTTTATATATAATGGAAGAAGATGACCGCTAGAATACAGTCTTAGAAGTACTGATGCACAAGCAGGGGTATGTAAGTATTTGCATGAAATAACATTTTGAAATGAATTCTAAATTTTGCTGTGAGCCAAGAAGGCAGAAGAAGAAAGTGGGTTTGATTTTCCACAGACCAAAAACATGAATTATCAAAAATAAGTACTGCAAAGTAATTTACACTTATTTTTATTAGAGATATGAACTATAATGTAGACACATTTGTGGAGGAACCCAGGTGTTTTTGTGTGCTTCCAGCTTTTAAAGCAACAGGTAGCATGTGACAGCCTTTAATAAGGTCTGACAATCAGTTTTCGATACACCTCGAGGAAAACAGGGTCCAAACAAGCCAAACAGTTGGTGATCAGATTGAAAATGTGTCTGTCACAAAAACTGCTAAATTATTTATTAACGCAGCAAAGAAGTAAACAGTCTTTGGCAAAGGGGTGGGGGTGATGGTGGGGGGTCAAAGCTTGCTGGCAAGGAGAGAATGACGTTTCACAGAAAAGATGCTAAAAGTATAAATGTATAGGGTTTGGGACTAAATTGAAGAAGTAAATCAACACCTCTGTGGCAGTCTTGACTAAAAGTCCACATCAAGATTCTCAAAGCTTGCGTTTAAAGCGGGGCTGTTATTAAAAAATCCAGACCAGTTCAAACTGACACAACCTGAATGTAAGAGCCATTGGCACTATAAAGGTGATGTTATGCTTTCATCTCTTCCCTACATTTAGAAAAAGCCAGAGGGTGTCTGCACCTGACAGTTAACTGTTACTGTGTGTTTTACTACAGTATGTGTTGTACCTTAATGGTGCAACTCCTGGAAGTCTTTAGGCCAGAAGAGTTCTGCGAACTAATGTATAATTTAAGACAGAGACTTACACAGTCTAACATAACGCCCTGCACACACACTGCAGCTCAAATTCAAAACAGCTGTCATGACCACCACAATGAGGATCAGCACCTCACTTGACCTTCCTAGTCACCAGATGTAAACATCATTAAATGGTAATGTGGACTTCTCGAGCCTGGAGAGCCAAGGAGATATACATCTCCTTCAGTCCCCCAACGTGCTAGAAGCATTCTCCTGTAAAAAAAGGAATCTGATATGTTCTGACACAGTTCAGGAAAGGTATGACAGCATTTCACAGAGGACTGACAGTATTATGAAGAGACGGGGTCTTCTCTTCTCTCAAGAATTTATTTAATGCGTTTCCATCCCGTACACCACAGCAGGATAATGGCATGTTTATCCAATGCAGTGTATTACTTTGGCAAGAACAACTGCTGGACATTACATCTGAATTCTATGTATATACATCCTGCATGGATGATATAGAAGATGAACCATTGTGCTGCTAAAAATTTAAGTTGTCCATATGATTTAAAACCAATCATTAAGGAAGAACAGTGAATTCTGAGCACTGTAAATGAATGGGTTGTTTTTTTTTAATGAAAAGTGCATTTACATTCAGTGTAGGTTATTGGAACCTAAATATTTCCTCAAAAGGTTACTTTTTGCATTGTCCTTTTAAGACAGTAGCTACAAGGACAGACAGGTGATATGACCGAGAGATCAGGGGAGTGACACGCAATAAAGTGCTAGCCAGGCCAAAATTGAACTGGGGACTCTCTTGATGGCATTTGTGCCCTCGTGGCATGTACCCTCATCACTAGGCTATAGAGTTATCTTGAGCCTACACATTTGTATTATAAAACATTAATAAAGAGAGTTTCTGCAATATCTTGAAGCCCTCATTTCTTATATTTATGTTAGCATTGCCCGTGTTCTTTTCTTCCCCCTGCCTTTGACTGGCACATTGCTTTGTGACTACTGACATGAACTGTAAATCAGAATGTGAACGTGAGGAACACCATCCATCCATCATCAGTTTTATTTCAGAGACCGACCGCTAATCTTTGAGGTAAGTTTTGTTCTTCTTCTTCCACAATGTTTCTTCCATCCTATCTTCCTCCACTCACCCCCAACCAGTCACGGCAGATGGTCACCCCTCCATAAGCCTGGTTCTGCTGGAGGTTTTTTCCTTTTAAAAGGGTGTTTTTCTTTCCCACTCTCACCAAATGCTTGCTCAAAATAGGTCGTTTTATTGCTGTATTATTGAAGGGTCTTTACAGTATAAATCACCTGAAGGCAACTGCTGTTGTGAAAAAAATATATTCGAATTGAATTAAATTGAACTAATTTGAATTGAATCTTCTTGTGTTTCTTTTCCCATAAAAATGGACCAGCTCAAGAAGACAATGTTCATGAACACGGTTGTTCTAAAAATGCCAAAAAAAACCTAAAACAAAGTAAACTGAGACACAGAACTAACCACTACTATAACACAGTCCTTCAACACGAGCCCTAGGCAGCCCCTGTCTCCTTTACACAGAGGTAATAACAAGCTCTGCACTGTGGGTCAAATACACAACTGGAACTATTAACTGGGACTAGCTAATGGTTCCGACATTCTCAACATCACCACCATCGCCAGTGAGAGGGTGTGTGACCAAGCTGGATAAGCAGATCATATTGAGGAGTGAACTTGTGAAACTGTTTGATATGGTTCCCTCTTGTGTGTCCACTCTATATTTAAAAAGTGATGTTGTAACCCACGAATCTCTGTGTATTAAACATACTGTTAGTCCTCTCTGACTATACAGTATGTGAGAGGTTGTGTTGTTCCCGCTGCAGCCCAGTTGCTGTGTCTGAATGTGTCTCCAGCACTTTCCATCATATTTGTTTTACCCCTCTAAAATGTTTAATGTGTTTCCTTTAAAGTTAAACAGTGTTTGAGTAAAAAAAACTAAAGACTTAAAAAAGCACCTTTTTTGTAATATTAAGCTAAGCAATATGCATAACATCAACAATATATGACAACCAGTGAGTCACTTGTCTCATGGCAACAAAAAAGCCACTTTTAGTGAGTGGCACAATACTTAGTCTAAGTTATTGGAAATATCAGTGAGTAGTATTGTCCCAAAAATGTTCTGACTGCTTTGCGTATCCCTCGGCAGCCATGCCATTCAGGCATTAAAACCACATATGTCCCATGTGCAGCACTTAAATGAGGGTTTGTTCATGTCTATAAGCCTCTTTATTCTTAAATACAGATGCTGGTGATTTCCAGAACATGTGTCTGGTAATTCATTTTTATTACACCATAACAAATGCTTGGAAAACAAGCACAGACATGACACACAAGAGTCAAAGTTATTGAAATTCAGATGCGCTCTAGTTTCCATTGTTCACACGTGCAAAAATAGAAAACCAAAGCCTGAAAATTGCAGTTCACTGCAAGTGAAATTTAAAATGGGTCTTTCTACAAAGCACTTTGGCAGGTTTGTATGCACAAAAGCACACACACTATAAAATAGAAAAAGAAAAAATGGATTTGGATTGACCTTAGCTTGCCAAACACATTCTTGTTAACCCCAGTGTCCCCAGTGCAGAATCCTTTAAGGTATTCAGCCTTTAAACTGTAACATGAGTTTGGTTTCAGTGTCAACTTTTGGCCTCATTCCATTTCCTCTCCATTACATTTCAACCTCACATTAGAGGGCTGAAACTTCAGTTGCCGCACATTGGCATTGGTACCCGCTGCTGTTAGTCATCATCCCCTGAGAACAAACAGTAAATGTGATTTTAAATTGAGTATGCTGTAGACGGCTGAACAATTTCCACAAAAACATGTAGACACTGATTGGGCCACACCGCTCTCTGCAATCACTGGCCTGGTTTTTCTCATTCGCAGAAGAAGAAAGGGGGATATATGATCTGTGTTTTGCTCAGGTTGAAAACCAGCCGCTGCTTTGTGTACTCAAGGAGAGGTGAATTATATTGGCAGAGGAGCAATTGGACAAACATGGAACAGTACTCGGACAAACTGGTATGTTTTATGATGTTACAAAAGCCAAAGAAGTAACACTATTTGCTGACATGAGGGGTGTGGGATTTACCTAATTGCAAAACCAGTGTAGTAGTACAATAAATAAGGGTAAGATATGCGTGGGAAAAGTAACTGATCACTGGCATACAACAACCCATCGTGATCCTGCTTGTTCTGCTGAGTTTGGGATTTTTGTTTGTTTTGTTCTTGTTTTTCCTGCTTTTTAATTTTTTTTCTGGTGGTGTTTCTGTTTCGATTTTAATATTATAATGACCCCAGTGTTTTCCGGCCTGTGTTAGCTCTACCTTGTACCTCGTAATATGTGCTTGTACCTTCAAGGTTGCGTCGAGGAAGTCTTGTCTTGTGTCTAGCTTTAGTCATTTTTGGTTGGAACCTGCCAGCTTGCTGGGGCTTTTCTGTGTGGAGTGGATGGATGGACCCTGAACTTTATCATTTTTTCAGGTCTTGCATTCGTTTTACTTCCTTCCTTTACTCTGATTCTCTTCACCTGTGTGTAACTTCTGTTTTCATGTTGTCCTTTGTTCATTCCCAGGGTTCTTGTGTTTTTTTGTTTATTTCTCAGAGTTTTGTGTTACTTCACCATTAGGACTGCACTTCTGCATGCTTCACTGTCTGCATTTGGGTCCACACTCCAAACTTCACACAAAACATTCAACATCTTTTGGAAATAAAGGAGCCTAACAGTGTCTGTGCCAACTAAGTAAATGTGAGGACACTAGTTTTAATCTGTCCACTAGCCAAGAAGGTTAAGATAAATAGGTAATGCCCACTGAATCGTGACTATCATTTAATTAGAGCTGATGACTGATACATCCTATCCTCAAAATGCCCAATGAACAGACTGATATACCAAGAAAGTGCCCATGTCTAAATAAGTGAAATAAGATATTTATGAGTTCTTGTCCAAACCAGTAGGTGTTTTTATCTGCGTCAGTGGTCCTTTAGCTCAAACATGATTCAACAAATTCACAACTGGTCGATACACAGGATACAGTGCATTACTGCCAAGCAGCTCAGCTGAGACAGTTGGGAATCTGAACGCTTGTGCTCGGAGGCCATCACAGAAATGGTAAGATGTAAGCATTAATGCTTACATTAATGGGGAGTTGCACTAAAAAGCTTTGCTGTCACAAGCCTAATCCTCTCATTACAGGCAGCAAAACCACGCAATGTCAAAGGGAAGGAAGATCGAGTTTAGGCAAAAATAACTAATTAAAAAAAAGAAAAAATAGAAAGTATAAATAAAAAGTCCCCCCATGGGAGGTAGGAAATCGTGTCAGTTGCATCCATTTCCCTTCTGCTCATTCTTGGTGATGAGATGAAATACCATCCTCTTGGTTTTAATTCTCACCCTCCTCAAGCATATTTACTTTTTCTTTTTTTTTTTTGAAGAAAAGACTGAAGTGAATCTAATTCATGATATCATGTCTGACATGCAGCAGCAAACCTCATCTAGTTAAAAAGGCAACAGGATGCTTGAAATCAGTTGAAAGAGTGCCCCCTGTTGCCTGTTTGACAATCCTTCTCCATAAAAGTCAATTAAGGAAAAGAAGCATTGTGCTTGCAAACACCTATGACACTGTAAGGCTGACGCAGATAAAGCATTCTCTTCAGTTTTCTTTCTTTTAATTTGACTTTCTTTATAGAAGTTAATGTGCTCAGAGACAGAGAGAGAGAAGGGGGATGGATGGGTGCGGGGGTGCTCACCCGGACCTGTTGACCCAGAGCCATGTGCAGAAAATAGAAATTCATTATCTATTATCCACTACGCGTTTAGACTGACCATCGTCATGGTGGATGAGAGTCTTTAATTTATTCCGATAAGCAGTCACGTGACATGCACCATATATTTTAAACACCAACCTCGTTAAATCATTAACTGCTATCACAATGAAGGCAATAATCTGTGCTGTTTCTGTGTGTTTGGACACAAGCTCTTATGATTTTTTGATGATTATCATGTTTTGTTTAAAGTTCTTTTTTTTCTTCCCTTTTTCATTTCTTAACAAACAAATCTGAAGCTAAAAGCTTCACATTGCATGAAATCAATGATAGATTAAGGTATCTGTGCAAAGACGCAATCCTTTCGTCTTCACGTTGAGATCAATTTTCTTTAATCTGCCACATCTGATCGCATTCCAGTCATTTTTCGCGTAATAATTCTTCTTCTGATAACACAGAATTAAAGCAACAGTTAATAGAGAGAAAACATGTGGCTTTCTCTTACCTTTTCAGACATCAAAGAGTGTGTCTACAGTTGTTCAGGAGAAGAAAAAGCCCAGTAATCCGTAAATCAAAGCTCTACTTTCCAAATTCTTCCCCCCCTTATCTTTGCTCCCTGTAACTCCGAGCGATTGCCCCTCAAACCCAAATCAAATATCCGTCCAGGAGCATTCCTGTGTTCAAAGCACTCCAGCTGAATGTCTTCTTCCCCGGTTTGTGTTCTCAGGTTGCCACCGAAACACACAAAAAATGTATACGATAGTTTAATCACTGCAAGAGGGAGAGGAAATTCACTGATGAAATGGACACCTGCGCGCATCAAAACCGTATTCGACGGTGCGCCTCAGGAAACCCACTCGTCTTTCATCTCTTTCCTCTTGCCCAGTCTTATTTCCCCCCGCTCCTGTGATCAACGAAACGGAGAGACCAACACTGATGAAGGGCCCCCAGATCGTGTCCAAGTTGAGCAGGAGAGCAGTAACGCTTCCATCAGTGCAGACTGACGCGCTGCGCCCTGAAAACTGAAGAGGTTAAAAGGCTGTGATCGGTGCCGCCGCACCGGGAAATATCCGAAACCTTTAACAGGAGTAAAGAGGGACTAGAAGGCATGCCGGAGCGGCTCCTGACAAGCCCCCCTGTGTGTGCTCACACCATTTCCACTTCCAATTCCCGCTCGACCCCCCCACGAGCGTCTTCACAGTGATGTCCTCTGATGAATTCCAGGCAAAGCAGCGAACCCCCCCCCGCCGGCTCTTGGGTTTAAACTGCCATCTCCCTGCGGGACTCGTCTCTCCAAACTCGGGGAATTCCTCAACTGAGGCGCAGATGCGTCTTTACTGAAGCAAAAAAACTAAAACAAACAAAAAAAACCCCAACTATAAAAACAAAAAAAACTGGGGAGCCAGTTTAACCCTGTCGCACAAGAGAGCGCAGCAGAGACTCGAACCTGCCTGTTGCGACTGTTCGGTGGGTCCCCGGTGCAGATTTTTGAAGCGGTGGCTCGTGGTTGAATTTATCTCAAGCAAAAGAAATGAAAACCCTTCAATGCGACTGACAGCTTCTGAAGCCGGGCACCGCTCTCCTGTGATTCATATGTGATCGGGGGGAAGCAGAGCCTTGTTTTTTCTCCAAATGTTAACGAACAGATGTTCCATCTCAAAGTCTCTTGCTTTAATACATAAAGTTGTAATGAAAAAAAATAGTTGTAATGTGGTTTTGCGTGTGTTTGTCCGCGCCAGCGTTTTCGCTGAAAGATACAGGTGGGAGGCACAAAGAAAGAGAAAAACTGGGGGCCTTTGAGGTGTCGCAAATGAATATTTTAAAGGGGGCGTGTGTGCGCGTGCGTGGCAGAGACAGAAACAGCGAGACAGAGTGAGAGAGAGAGAGAGAGAGAGAGATGTGGGAATCAAGCTGCGTGTTTTTGCTCGCAAGAGCGAGAAGGTGAGTGACACAAAGAAGAGTGGAAGTGAGCGCAGAGCAGCAGATTCGAATATCAGCACCAAGGACAGCGACGGCTTAAAACGGTGTTGTGCCAAAAAGTGATTCCCGATGTTTTTATGTTTTTTTAAATGTCTATTATTTTTGCTTATATTAGTAAAAAGAATGTACTAATTTATGAAGGGGTTATGTATAAAATAAAGAAATGGCATGTTTTGCAAGTGTCTTTGTGACTCCGTGTTACTACGTTATAACCAATCAGTTCTTTTTGGTACTTAAAATATCTTTATTGAACTGTGATGTATTTTTTACAATCTCTGCTGTCATCTTGCCTCAATCTCTCTTGAAAAGCACATTTTTAATGTCAGTGAAACTTTTTAAATGGTTAAATAATCTAAATATAACAGTCACTTTGCCAAAAACTGATAACAGCTTCCTCCTTGTCAAGGGGGATGCTCTTTCTGGCTCAAAATGACCTGATATCATTCATGAGAGGTTTGTTTGACCCAGTTTTGACAGATTATAGGTCAGCAGCTAATTTATAACAGGTTAAATCCCAGCAATCACTTTTTTGGTACACACCGGCACTCTGGCTTTACTCATTCACTCCACTTTGATTCTCTAAAATATGTGTAAGAAGAACATCTCGCCTGTCGCAGATTAATCAGTAAACAAAAAGCAATAAAACAGACTACAAAGGGCTCATTTCTTTGAGGAAATTGGAAGCTTGCGGTAAGGGTCACAGTTAGGAGCAAAAAGATCAAACCATCTGTCACTTTTCGTGTCATTTCTAACGAGCAGTTCGCTCGATTTTTCACGTCTGAGGTGATTTCTGTAGAAATCCATTCAAACTGCTCCATTACCGCCTAAGTCAAATACATACTGACCATCAGCATACAGACATTGACAACTGAGATTGAAAAGCTCTACACATACAGGGATTATTGTATGCTAACAAAGATATTGCATTGAAAATTGATTTGTGAGCAGTGTATGATGTGAAGATATACACCATTATTGTCCTGAGATGCTTTTGATGTAAAAAGATGCCTTTTTAGATAATAAATGGACATCTTCTTCTTTATTTTAATGCTAAGTATAAACAAAAGCAATGGCAAGAACTCTTACACTTTGTTTGTAATTCAGTACTTGCAGGTTGTTTTTAAAAGCTGCAGTGAGAGTACTAACTGGGATTAGAAAGAGAGAGCATATTTCTCCCATATTGGCTTCTCTTCATTGCTCTATTAAATCCATATTGAAATTTAAAATCCTGCTCCTCACATACAAGGTCTTGAATAATCAGGCCCCATCTTATCTTAATGACCTCATAGTACCATATCACCCCAACAGAGGACTTCATTCTCAGACAGTGGACTTACTTGTGGATCCTAAAGTATTTAAAAGTAGATGGGAGGCAGAGCCTTCAGCTTTCAGGCCCCTCTTCTGTGGAACGAGCTCGTTGTCTGAATTCAGAACACAGAAACCTGCTCTGCTTTTAAGATTAGGCTTAAAAATATACTTTTTGGTTAAGTTTATAGTTAGGGCTGGATCAGGTGACCCAGAACCCTCCCATCATTAGTTATTATTAATCTCTGACTCTCTTCCACAGTGTGTCTTTTGTCCTGTCTTCCTCCTCTCACCCCCAACCAGTCAGCAGATAGATGCTCCTCTCTGAGCCTGGTTCTGGTGGAGGTTTCTTCCTGCTAAAAGGGAGTTTTTCCTTCCCACTGTTGCCTCACTCTTTTCTTTGTATCGTTTTAGGGCATTTGCCTTGCAGTGTATAGTATCTTGAGGTGACTGTTGTTGTGATTTTGAACTATATAAAATTAATTGATTTGAACTGACGTGAAGTAAAGTGAATTGAAATGAACTGAATTTTCCACTGACACTGCTGCTGGTGGTACTGGTGTGGTGATCGGGGCTACATTTGGACAGAATGAGAACTGGACTTGACATAATCTTCCATATCCAAAGTTTAGGTAATCATAACAAGCAAATACTGATGGCACAAACAATCTGTAGGCTGCATCATGAATCATCAGTGATTGTCTTACAGTAGCTCCTCCACTAGCTATTGACATCAGTGGTTCAGACTTGAGGCCCAGAAATGCTGCAGTGACGCTGCATAAAAGGGTAACAGCAGAAACGATGCTCCTCTTTTTAGACGTTATTGTCTTCTGATCCTCTGTAATGGTTTACAACTGCTTGTGAGACTTTTCCTTGTTGACTCAGCCTCATGATCATATGAGCTAAATACGAGCTTGCATCACTACAGGTTGTTGAGCTTCGAGGCAGAGGGAATGGTGCACGCAACAATATTGTCACACCGCAGGCTGTTATTTTTTAAAGAAATTTTTTAATGTCCTTTGTGCTTGTCTGTGATCTGAGGTGTTTTTGCTCCGTTCTTCTCTTCTCTTGTGGTAAAAATTGTAATTAAGCTAATAAGCTAAAGAAAATGATTTCTTTCTAGTTGAAGATTCAGTTGCCAACCACTGCTGAATGGTAAAGCTACCCTGGAAAGTGACTGCAGTGACACTCCTTTATTTGGCAGAGATTTATCATATACTCAAAGGGATGTTGTGGACATTATGATCCTGTCTAAAGCTTAAAATGTACCACTTTGCACTTTGGAACACAAAACCTGTTTAATGTCCCCTATAGGACAAAGGCTTGGCTGAGGATGTGCCCGATTTGCTGATAAATAACCAGGACAGTTAATTCACAAGGTGCTGAGGTTTTTGTCTTTCGAAATTAACTTTCTCTGTTTTCAGACTAAAACTGCCAACTTCTCGGTAATTCATGAGATGCCTCATCCGGTCTCTTGCCTACTTGCATTTTAAGCTGTTCAGCAATGAACGACACTGAGTTATGAGCAAACGCAGGGAGTCAAAGCACATTACACTCCACTGCCAGTAAAGCCGATGGCACGTCTGGGGATCATGCCAGAGATCTGTCCTTTGTTGCAGAGGCTCATAGAACAACAGCACAGTACAGAAGACTTGCTAACAAATGTGTAGGTCTTGCTGATTTAATCACGTTACTCTTTTTGTTGTGCAGGATTGAGATAAATGTGCACCTGAAGTCCATGAGAAATACACTTTAGCGATTGTGCACAGCAAATATGAAACTGCTAACTTAGTTTAGCACAAAGACTAGAAATGGGAAGAAAAGCCATAAGTACGACCCGTAAAACCACAATTTCGCTTTGTATAAAAGTTCATCACATTTTGTTACCCTTTTCTTAATCTTCCAAAGTTCTGGGCTAACTAAAGGCATTCAGTTTGCAGTAACAAAGGACAGGAAAAATGTGTGCTACACACTGATGCAGAGATGCCGGGACGAGCAAGTGTTGGGCATTATATATTTTTTGAAGGCCCCCAGCCTTTTGTCCTTCAAAAAAATAATTAAGTAATAGTATAACAATTAAATGATAGAAAGGTGCCCATTTTCAACCACTTACTGTAAAAATATTTTGTTTTGGTAACACTTAATAACACGACCCGTGACTAAGGTGCAAGTACCCTATATTTACACACAATCTGCAGGCAACAAGTCAAGTTTTTGCAAGAAACAATGAAACAAGTATAGTGTAAGTACCTTGTACTTTCTGGGGCACGGGTCGTGTTATGGAGTGACTAAGGTGCAAGTACCCTCTACGTACATGCAATTTGCAGGAAAGTACAGGGTACATAAGATGTAAAATGGGGAAATATTGTTTGTTTTTCCAGATATTTATCATGTACACAGTACGTGAAATTACTTAATTTCATTTTATGTCATTATTTTATTGTTTCCTGCAAAAACTTGACTTGGTACACAAAATTACAGGCAATTACAGGCTACTTGTGCCTTAGTCGAGGGTGCTACGGTGTAATTGTACCCAAATGCAGGACTTGGTGCGATGAAAGCAGTGCGTTTATTTACAGTGAAGAGAATATTACATAACAACTAGAAAATGCATTTTCTGAAGAAACTGCAGTGTGGATGCTGATAGCTGAATGTTTTGAGCTGAAATTAAATAATTGCTGAATTTAAGTTAAAAATGTTGAATGAGATGAAAAATACAGACATTTCCACCTGAAAACAAAAGTTCAGAACTGTTGAAAGCTGACGTTCACACAGAAGGAGAAGTTGAAAAGTAGGTGAACATGTTTAAAATGTCAATTAGAAAAACCTGAGTAATAACAAAATAAAATTCAGAGACAGAAAATATCTTAATAAAAAATTGAAACCTCATATTATTTAAATCACTGAATGACTGAAAATCCACTACAGACAGCTAAATACTGTAAGTTTTAATCATTCAGTCAGAAAAGATGATTCTAAAAGTCATCATCTTACTCCAAATGCCCAGATCTGAACCACCTGTGTGCAGAAGACAAATCCACCAATGAACAATAAGCTTGAATTTAACAGG
>VUQG01019019.1:0-34422 GCA_015106755.1 Etia nguti
CAGTATGCACAGTTCTATCTGTCAATGAATCAGATATGTATATAGAAAAGAGGAAAGACAATGCAGTTATAAAACACATTATGACGTTTAGTAGATAATCAAGTGTAAAATGTTTAGGCTATACTTAATTCCTGGACACAACTACTAGAGAAAGTTCCATGTCTTAAGCTGCACTCCACAATCACAAACATCACACAGAGAGTCTCCACCAAAACTCAACAAGTGCATACCAAAACACTAGCAAATAGTTTTTTCTAATGCTTTCCAAATCATGACCCAGTTCCTCTATATTCACGTCTTGGCAGGGTGTTGGGAAATCCACCTTGGCCAAAAAAATTGCAGAGTCCTGGAGGTGTATCCTTATTGATGGTGAGTACCCTTTTATGCCTTTAAAAAATACAAATCTTTTCACCAATTTGAGATGTGTATGTAGATGAGTTTTCACATCTTTCAGATACCAATCTTCTCAACACACACATAAAAAATGAAACAAAAGAGGGCCAGGAGGTAAGTAAAATTTTCTGTATCATTTGAAAGGAAGTCCTTTGTTCCTATGATGTGTTTTTTTGATGCTTTTATAGCCATTAGAAACTCTGAGTTGCATTCTGTTGATTGTAGCTTTTGGACATCTTATCTGAGGGAAAAAGTGTACCAGAGGATGTGGTGCTGAAGCTGATTCTTGCCAGGCTTAACTGGCCAGATGTGGAGCACTATGGTAATACATAAGACGTCATTTAATTATGGCTATGCATGCAAAACAAACTTTTCAGTCACCAAATGTTCTTTGCAGATGAAAATAAGATGACTGATATGTTAGACAATAAGCAATATGATCAGCTCTGCACTGTTTTGTAATTCACATGTTTTGATACAGGTTATGTACTGAGCTGCCTGCCGTTCATGTCAGAAGAGCCTCTGAAGATTAATGAGCAGATTGAACTGATCAAAAACCTCAAGCTAACGCCTGATTTTATCATTAACATCAAGGTTACTGTCATTCTCTATTTGGAGTTGTCCATTGCATTTGGGGTTTTTTTGTTTGCATAGTTTAATGTTGTAATTTTTAAATCTAATATCTCTTTAAGTTCATTTATGAAAAAGATCTGTCAAGATTTTACTGAATTGATTAAAAAGTAAATACTTTTACTTTTCACCAGTGTCCAGACAAGGACCTTGTCCAGAGGCTATCTGGTCTGAAGCAGGACCCAGAGACAGGCCAGTTTTACAACAGGGATCAGTGGCAGCGTGAAGAGGTGTACAACAAGGAGAAGAAGAGCAAGGAACAGGATGTAGAGGATACAGAGGATGTGGAGGAGCAGGTATTACTTAAGGGAAAATAAGTGTTGTCACTTGATCATGTGATATGCATAATCATAGTTCTGTCAGTTCTCCCCCCTCCTTTTGCTGTTGCTTATAAGAAATATAATCCAATGACTGCTGTTGTGCTGCTTTTCCTCTTATTTCATTGTATCAACCAAAACAAACTGAAAGAAATCATTGCCTTCAAAATCTTCTGCCTCCCCAATCCCAGCTGGTAAGATCTGAATGACAGAGCCACTGCATTTCTTGAGTAAATAATAGAAAATGATATCGGTCCTCCGATGCTCTCAGGTTGCAGGTATAGGACTTGCTATCCTTGCTGTCATGGCAGCACTGAGCAAACTAGCCTAAAGCACCAGAAGCAATATCCAGAAGCAGTTGTACTCATGTCTTGGTGTAGGAGCATAAATATTATAAGCTTTGCCATGTTTACCTATGTATTTGTTGCCTAGGGCAATAAAGCTGTTGATCTAGTTTCAGTCTTAATCGTAAGATTTAAGGGTGTTGAATGTTAATAAGAATTTTTTCCCAATAATTCTTAGACGATTAATATTTTTAGCACCTTCCCAGTTCCATACATGTTTGGATTTTTATGGGGCTGTTTTTATTTTAGCTAACCTTTTTTTCCCCAGGTAATCAGTTGTTATCATAGCAAAGGGAAAACTGCCAAGCTTTGAGTTCCATATTAGTAAAGTTTTTTTGGTTTTTTTTCTTAGGAAGAGGCACTCTCAAAGGATATTATTGACAGAATGGTGTGGAAACCAGAGTATTTGGCTAAAAATGCTTTTGTTCGAATTAACATGTACAAGGATAACATGCTTAGACCACTGGAGGTGAGTTGCCCAGACCTAGACCAGTCATTAAAGTCAACCACTACTTACACACCAAAAATTTACTTTGTTTTGTTATTTTAAAAAATCTTTGATAAAAATTCATAATTCCTTCAAACTTTGTATTTGAATTTACTTGGGATATACTGTTTTTGCTTAACCGGTACGTTTATATCATAAGGCAGTGAACATCCCAGATTATTTTGACTCAAAAGGCAGTATTTAAGGGCTTTTGAAATTTAACTACAGACAAACTATAGACTGTATTAATATTTATGGTTATTACAAGAATAAATTACAAAAGAAAAACAAAGAATGAAAAGTATATTCATTGATATTTTTTCAGGATTACATGACAAACCACAACCCTCTCTACTTTTTGGAGTTGGATGGAAATAATACAACAGAAGAGTGGCACTTGGTAAAGACAAAAAAATAAATAAATCATCTTCAACAAATAGCATTGGTGTGTTCCAGAAGCATTGTCTTTGTCAGGTGTGTGTCTGGACATTTTGGGCAAATTGTTTTTTTGGGGGGTTTTTTTTGTACTTCTAGTCTGTTATGTCACGTCTCGAAACTTTGGCTATAAATCGCATCCCCGTTCCAGTCCTCCTCCACCAGACTGAGGATGAGGAAATGCCAGAGGATGTTAGCACGGTCTGGAAGTCTTCATATTTTATTTCAAAACTCAAATACTTGTATTTTGAATAACATTTGTACTACAACCATCCCAATAATCCTGATGTAAGAATTAAGACTGGACTTGCTTTAATATTGAAACCATCTCTTTTTCAGGAGGACCTACTGAGAATTATGTCCTCTTCCAGGATTATGGTCCCTGGCTTTAGGTGGAGAAGGAGCCGCTGGGGCAGAACTTGCCCTGTTGCTTTGAAAGAGGGCAAGGTCATTCCTGGCAAGCCGGAATTTAGTGTGGGGTGAGCAGTCTTTTAAAAACTGTTTCCAGATGAGAATTCTATTGAGTATCTATGTGAAAATGTTAAACAACTCTCATTCATTGTACAGATTCCAGGACAAACTGTACATCCTTTCGTCAGAGGAGGCACAACATAAATTTGTCACAAACCCTCGCCCTTACCTGTTACCTCCAATGCCGCGGTTACCCTGCAAAGTTTCGATCATTGGGCCTTCTCTTGCAGGAAAGACCACCTCATGTAAACTTCTAGCTCAGCGCTATAACGCAGCGGTAATTGACATGGAGGAACTGTTGCAGCCAGTTTTGGTCAAGACTAAAGAGGAGAGGATTAATAAAATTAAAGAGGAGACAACACAGGCTGCTATAGACAAAATCAAAATGAAGATGAAGGAAGATGGACCAAATTCAGGTAAGCTGAGCTTTGTTGGTATTTTTTTCTATAAACACATGTAGAACTATATTTGATAAACTGTGACAGACAATAATATATGTTTTTTGCAATAACTGTAATGCCATGTGTCATGGTATAATAACTAGTCTGAGAACTATATACTATTAAGGGCGTAGTTTCTATATATATATGTGTGTGTGTAATAGTCCTCCAACAAACTGTATAATATAAAGCAATATTTGTACCTATTGCTGAACAAGTGACTGATAATGTCATACACAGAATTAATGTCCTGATATTTTATTTCATCAGATGAAACCAGCTCTACAGAAGGTAAGATGTTAAAATACTTTCTTATAAACCATATGTATCATAGATATGTGAAAAAGAAAGTGCACCCTCTTTCAGTTTTAAAGGTTTAACATATCAGGACATAATTAAACAATATTCTGGTTGTTGTTGTGTTGTTCTAATATTTTGAAGCATACTGAACAACAGTATATTTGTATGAAAGAGGATCTTATTTGTTTTGCTGTTTTTAAGTGACAGAGGATCATCCACAGGTGCAAGCCATGGTACTCAGTGCTGTGGAGCAAGAAAAGCAATCAAGTACTGCTTCTTTTGGCTTGTATGCTGAGATACTAGAGAAGCGTATAAAAGAGGTATGTTAAAGATCTAAACCCAGGTGGGAGATTTACACTGACTTCTCAGTCCTAAGCAGTTAGCCTGCATACACATTCATATATTTTAATGATTAATGACACACAACAGTATTTTTCTGCAACTTTGTTTGGCATTGTTAGATTTTTTTTATTTGTAGAAAATCATTGACTTACATTGCACAACACCCAACACTAAATCACGCATACAGGGACATAACACTGAGACAGTCACATGTATAAAGTAAATATAACTTACCTGATAAAAAAGTTTGATGTTATAGATTGAAGAGGTGGAGGGCATGACTGGGTGGGTGCTTGACAACTTTCCCAAGAACCTTTCCCAGATGGATGCCTTACAGCAAGCTGGACTCCTGCCAGAGGTCTTCTTCTGTCTCACAGACAGTGATGGACACCAGGGTATGAGGCACAAGTAGAAAAGATCAAACATATAAATTTGCACTTAACATCATGGTTTGAAATGCCCTTCGGTGTTTACGCGTACACTTTGGTGCTTTTTACATACCCATTAATACATTTTTTATTGAGCAGTTTTGAGGAGACTTTATGAAATGAATAAAGAAAGTGTAAACAACACTGTAAAGAAGAGGTTAGAGGATGAACAGTCTCAGAAGGCGATAGAGCTCTCGTAAGTGCAGATGAAATTATCTTGTGATTTTTTTTTTCTTTTGTTGTATCTGAATCTGATTTTTTTTGCAACTTTTGATTTTGTGCATCAATTTTCTCCATTTTAGAAACCAAAAGGAACAAGAATCAGAGGTGCAATCAAATCTGGCGACATCAGAGGGGCAATTAAATCTGAAGACAGTTATGGGAGAAACTCATGGTGCTGCTTTCTGGGGTTTTTTAATATATTCCCCTTGAACATATACAATTCAACCAATATAATTTTTTTTTACATTCTTTTTATTTTCAGAAGATCCTAAGGAATTTAAAACCACCAGCCCCGCAAATCCTAAAACAGTACATAAAGAAGGTAAAGTTACAACAAGAACATGCTGTTTTGTTTTGTTTTGTTTTTCTCAGATCAAAAATGCAAATTGACTAAGGAGAGAAACTCGTATAGGGTGCATATTCAGGTCATTCAGTCATTGTCAGGATTTCCCAGGGTTTGACTCTCATGACTCTCTGAATTTGGACCTGGGCTGAAATGGCTATGCTACACAAATAAAACTCCAATTTTCAAACAAAATCACAGATACATTTTTTAATGTGCTAACTAATTTATATGTTGTATATATATTGTTTATGAGCACCACTGAAGTATTAGAATTCTCTCTCACTCACGCTCTCTTTTGTGTGGTCCTAAGCAGTGGTAGTACATGATGATTCAGAGTTGGGCTATCCAGATGGCCCCGAGATGAACGAGTATAAACTGCAGTTTCGACAGTTTGTGGGTGAATGGGAGAAAATACAGTCTGGTTTAACAGTAACCAACTGTACCCTGGAGATTGGCAGGAAAAGCCCAGAGAACCTGCTTCAAGAGATGATCCATCAGATTGAGAGTGAGTGTAAAGCTATGCAGACGAAATCACTGTTGTCTTAAAAACAAATTTGCGCCACACACACACACACACAAAAAATACTGAAATACTGAGATAAATATTATGTTATTTTACTGGTAATGGCATGGAATAAAGAAACAGTGAACTAATTAGTGATATATCATGTGATATTCTGCTAAAAAGTTCCAATCTAATCTTACGCTCTCATGTGTGATCTTCAGAACCCTTTCGGTATGTGTCCTGGGAGTTATCTGAGGAGGACATGGAAAAAGACGCAGAAGATATAGAGGCCTTAGCTCAGCTGGAGAGAGCAGAGGAAGGCAGTGATGATGATTATTCCCGAGGGGAAGGAGATGAAGTCAGTAAACTAAGGAGTCTTTCCACTTTAATATCTACTTGTTTACAGTGCTATTTAAAATTGTAGAAACAGAACAGAGATCTTACTGCTTTGTTGACAAATATTAGTAAGGCAAGCAATACTTTGAAAGTATGTCTATCTTATCTTCTTAATGAATGCAGGGAGACACCACGACCAACAGATTCTTAGGTGACACCCAGCATTTCTGCCCTGTTGTCTTAAAAGACCATAATGTCCTGTGGCCCTGTACTGATGAAATTGCAGCTAAGTATCGTGAGAAGACCTACTACTTCTCCAGCTTAGAAGCCAGAGAATCATTTCTTCAAAATCCTGATCAATTTGTTGCACACACTGAGCCTCTCAAGGTATAACCTTAACATGAAAAGAGAAAGTCGTATGCTGTAGTTCTGAACAAAAGTTTCCTCACAGGCTCCTTGTGATTTTTTTTCCATCCAAGCCTCCTGCTCTACGGATCTTTTTGCTCGGCAGCGGAGGCTCAGGCAAGACGACTAATGGGAAGTGGCTTGCACAGCAGCTTGGGCTCTTCCATATCCAGTTCAGGGAGCAGCTCCAAATGCTCATAATGGCCAAGACAAAGATGCGGATACCTGATGCTGATGAGTTAGTGCTCTTACAAGATGATTCTGAAGACTTGGATGCCAAAATAATGGAAGCCAGGGCGGAGGACGAGAAGGAGCCAGAGGATCCCTATGATAGCATGAATGAGACGGAGGTCAGCTTCAATTTAATTTCATTCTAGCACAGTTTGTTATGATATTTCATTTCAGGCTTTGAATTTCTGTGTATGTGCTTTTCTGTCACTATAGCAAGAAGAACTGACTGAGGATGAAATGGCCATCAAAGCCTACCTATCTGATGGAGATCCTCTGAATCCAAAGATTCTGGACATGACTATTGCACCATACTGGAAACATGAACCATACAAGTAGCTATTACACTACTGGATGCTTCCTGCCTCTTCTTGTTTTCTGCATATTTTCTGTCTTTTTTAGAGCAAACCTCGCTAAAAAGAAAAAGTTAGCTTAGGGTAAAAATCTAGTTTTTACCTTTTTCTAAATGCAAATTTGCTGGTGTAGCTTTATATTTAATGAACTTTAGATCGGTAACTTCCCATCAAGGTCTCTTTGAGAGTTTTGGTCACCTTACAAGAGATACTGTTCTTTAACTTAAGATAATCTATGTTCTAGGTCTACAGGTTTTATTTTGGAGGGCTTTCCTAATGATCCGAATGAGGTGCAGTACATGTTTGAGCAAAAGTTTTTCCCTGACGTTGTGGTAATCATGGAAGTGGATGTTGAGGATGTTCAGAGTCGTCTGTTGCCACAGTACCTGGAGATTTGGCGTGAGCGTCGAAACAAACGTGAAGCACAGCTAAAACTCCTTCGTGACCTGCGTAAAAAAAAACGGGTAAAAAAATATGTGATACTTAGGTTCCAGTTTTAGTAACTGTGTTATTTTTCTGCCAGGAAAAATTAGTCTTGCTGTCTGTCTTGAAAAATTAGGATTAATTAATTGCTTAGATCTGAAACATTCATGGTAATTTTGTAATTCAGGAGGAGGATATTTCCAAGAGAAAAGCTGAACTCATGGCAGAGCAAGATTTAAAGGCAACTAAAAAAGAGGTAAGCAGATTTATCATACCCGAATTATCACATCTGAATTTGATTTCAACTTCTTCTTTCTTTCTGTATTTGCCAACAAAACAGCTCAGTTTTCGAGATGGCACAAAAGGTGATGAAGAGCATGAAACTGCAGACATAGAGGAGATGATAGAGGCCCTGCTGGAGGAGGAATTTCCTCCAGAAGAGGATGAGGAAGACATCGAGAATGAGGAGACTGAGGAACTAACTACTGACAGGCTGGAGATAGGAATACAAGAGCGTTTTGTGACACAAGAGACCAACCTTAGTTCTGTGATGGTACAAATGCACAAAACAAAAATGAGCCCTGATCAATTCTACTTGTATTTCATATTCACAACAAGACTTTACTCTAAAATATTTGTATTTTACAATAAAAGTAGTTGGATCTTATATGGTGCTATATGTTGTTCTATTGTTAGGAACTCCTAGGTGAACACAGTATACCCAGAATGGTCATCAATGCATCTCGCAAACTCCGCAATGTTCAGTGTCAGCTGCTCAAGAAAATCAAACCCTTACTGACCAACAGGGAGTCGTTCTTCCAAAAATGCCACCCCATCCCCTACAGCCTGGCATACAAACTGCTGCTCTCCTCTTTTAAGTTCTTCAGTGCCTTTGGCTTGCTGGACCCCATCAAGGTAGGCAGGGTTTAGGAACATCAGCTGTGCTTCTAATAGTTCCAAGAAATGTTTTAATATAATTACTCCTTTGTTTTATGCTGAAATGTTGACAGGAAAAAAAAATGTGAAATGTCCTTCATAAAGTATACTTTAACACTTTTTTAAAATCCTTTTCCAACCTGCAGCTATACAAAGAAAGAGACCTGATCCAGCCTCTGAAGTGGCCTTTCAACATGACATACCCCCTGCTGTTCCATCAGTATATCTACTTCTTTGCATCTAAAGAGAACTGTAACACATTTATGCTCAACCCCTTAAAGTACCTGCGGCAGCCCAAGCCCACCCCGTCACTTCCTATTAAAATAGCAGTCACTGGACCCCCAAAATCTGGAAAGACCACCAGTAAGACACAAGATAGTTAAAAATGAACTTTATTACGTTATTTACTATGTTCGTTTCTTTTCTTTTACTTTTTGTATTTCTGCTTCCTCAGTGGCGCAAATGTTTTCTCAGAAATATGGCTTGGCTCGGCTGTCCATGGGTAGCGTTATGCGTATGGTGCTTGACACTCAGGGGAACACCAATCTGGCTGTTCAGATGAAAGAGTATCTCTTACAGGGCCTTGTTGTGCCTGATGAACTGGCCATTCAGTGTCTGGAGGTGGCACTGATGAACTCAGTCTGTGGCACGCAAGGGTAAGACAAAGGGTTTATCACATGTATGTGTTAATACTTAGCAAAACTCAACGCTGGGTAAGATCCTAACTTAATCTCTGCCATGGATTTTGGTTTTTCAAGACAAGACTGTATAATTTACTCTATTTTTGTTGGTTGAGTGTGTATCTAATATATTATAATATCTCTGGTATTTCAGATATGTACTTGATGGGTTTCCAGTGACCCTTAAGCAGGCAGAACTGATGGGGTCTCAGAGCATCATCCCCATGATAGTAGTTGAGCTAGAGCTGGACCTAGTGGAGGTGTTGAAGAGAGGTCTTGCAGACAAGATGAAGCCCAACAAGTCAGAGAAAACACAACTTATAAACTTAATGATAGTTTGTAGGTCTGGCAGCTGATTATAATTGCAAAAAATAATCAAATGTATCTTGTGTTTCCTTTGTTCTTCCACTTTAGGCCTCACTTGATCCATGATAGCTCTGAGATCCTACACATTTGTAATTCCTGCTACAAGAAGGAGGCAGTGCATGTGAGGCATCACTTCCAACAACAATATCAAAACTGGTTACTCCTCGATGGCCTCAAGAGCAAATGGTGGATCTGGGACAGAATGATAAAGGAAGTCAGCACCAGCATGAAATATATTCAAACTTACCTGGAGAGGATACAGAGGGGTAAGTTCTAGAAGAGTGTAAGCTGGTTTATTTCTCCAGAAATCACCTCAACCATGCTGGTTGTGATCAAATGAAATAGACTATTTGCTGTCAAACTCACGGGCTAAACGTTTTACATGCGCCTACATGTCAAACCTCCTAACCCCATGCATGATGATTTAACCAGGGCAATCAGCCTGCGTCAACAGGCTGTGCATCACACCCAAAGAGTTTGACTGCCGACTTGGAGAGTTTGGCCAGTACTGCCCTGTCTGCATGGCCCTACATTACCACCTGGTGGACATCTCAGAAACTGCAGCATTGACTCATGCAGCTGAGTACAGGGGACATTATTTCAAGATGTGTGATGAAAACCATTTAAAGGTCAGTTTCTTGGAAGTTCCCCTTTAAATTAAATGCAAGATTCATAAGTAAATGCCCAAATGAGTATGGGAAGGCATTCAAACCTAAAAACTGTAACTGTAACTTGTTATTTATTTATCTTGCTCTCCCAATCACAGATGTTCCTGTCTACTCCTGATCAATTTGTCACACCTGGCTGCCCGCACACCCTCCCAAAACCCCACCTCCTGC
The DNA here is from genome assembly GCA_015106755.1 of Etia nguti. Classification (NCBI taxonomy): domain Eukaryota; kingdom Metazoa; phylum Chordata; class Actinopteri; order Cichliformes; family Cichlidae; genus Etia; species Etia nguti. The sequence goes on from VUQG01019019.1 coordinate 10,227, forward strand.
CAAGGAAGCTGACTGAGATACAGGTGAAGAACAGGTTCCCACAGCAAGTTGAGATGAAGGGCTTCTGTCCTGTTACTTACCTGGATGGAAAGCAGAGGTACATTATCCACTGTGTCACTGATAAATATGCTTCAAAGTGCTAAAAAAAAAAAAAAAAATTGGTTGTGGTGTCAGATAGACATAAATAAGGTCATAAGGATCTTCTCTGTTTTGTAGAATTTAAGATCTAAATACTTTATTCCATCACAGTATGTCAGAAATATTTAATATGTCTTATGTGACATTTTTTTTCACATGGAAGTCGTATTTGTTCTTAGGTACGAAGCTCTGGTTCGAGGAAAGATGGAATATGCTGTGGAATACAGAGAACAAATCTATATTTTTGAGACCAAGGAGAAACGGGACAAGTTCATGAGGTGTTATTTCTTTGTATATTTGAAAAATGTGTGCCTTTTTTAATGTTTTCTTTTTTTCACTTCACTTTTTTACAAATTACTTTGAGCTACACTCATAAAGACAGTGTGTGGTGTGTAAACCTTTGGTCTATTCGCTGAAATGTGAAATTATGTTTTTTAAGGACTCCTGAAACCTACTGGGCCCAAAAGCTGCCCATTAAAGTTCCTCCCCTTTGTGAGCCTGTACATCTCACCTCCCTTCCAACACTGGGCTACCTGGAGCAGGTCAGACACTCTCTCACACATGGAAAATATTGCAGTATCGTCCTGTCTGCTGAGATTTTAAAAAGTAAATCAATCAACCACATTGTATTTTTTAGGGTGTGGCAGAAGCAGTGATCAAGGCGATGACAGCTGCCGGGTGTCTCAAACCAAAGCATCCTTATCTCAGTTTAAAGAGATCAGCTCTCAGTTATGTGGCCTTGTATTTGAAAGGTAGGAACATTATCTTTAAACCTTTATTTAATATATTATGAGAAATATTAGGATGATTAAGTTTAAAGTAAATATTTTATGTGCTGCTTTACCTCATTCTGAAATTTTTTCCTATCAAAGTTTACTATATACACTGTATCTCATTCACCTTTTAATACTTGTTATATGCTTCGAGCACTGAACTTTTTCATGTGTTTTTTCCTACTTCAGTAATAATTCAAATTTTACATTGTTATAGCTTTCAACCACAAGAGTACAGATTCCATTCGCCGGATGTACAAAAAGAAACTGGCCTCGTTTGAAGAGAACTGCATGCTCATCCCCTACCTGAGCACTGTAATGAGGGGGAACTACAGGCCTCCCAGTGAACGCCCGATTGACTTTGAGTTCAAGCTAAACAGGTTTTTGGCCTTAAGAGACCTGCCGGGAGCTAATGGCGTACAGCCTGATTAGTACTTTTGACTACAGCCTTGTCATTGTACTTAACGTGGTGTGGTAATCTGAGTCTACAATGCAATTTCATTTTTTTTTAAAATTACAGTGACTTCTTTAGTTTATGTTACCAAAGAAAGTATCTTTAATTATAAAAGCTCCTTTGTCTGTATCATTATTTACCAGTAACTTTCACCATACACTCTGGTAAGCATTTCATTTTATTTTTCCTGGGTTGAAATAAATTTAACATTTAACAACGATCATGTATACTTTATTAAGGTTTTTTTCTTATCCAATTTAGTCAGAAATGGGTTTGACAGACATATGAATATCTGTTTCACAGTCTTTAGTAATATTGCACAGGGTGTTCCGAGTGGTGGTAGTGCACCTTCTCATGAGACAGAGTTCAGTACTTTGATACTTCTAGAGAGCAACAGAGTGAAAAGATGGTGGCTTGGATGAGAAGGGTCCTTGATGACATGAGCAGCGGGTTTTGTAGACCTGCCGGAGTGAAGGTAGCAGAGTGTTGGCGGTCCTCTGTGCTGATTAAATTAAGATGAAAATGTTGTGACCCTGAATTGGATGATGGATGGATAAATGGTGCACATGACTGCAGGTTCCTACCCCAAATAAAAGCCTGAAGAGTGTTGTAATATTAAACTCTACAATGGGTGGAACCAGGCAAATACAAAGAACTGAAGAGACAAAACAGAGCTATATGCGAGTTAATTTGACAATAATAATATTTAATTAGAAAAGTCTGAAAGCCTCGTTGCATTCAGTTCTAGTAAATGTGTGTTTCGTTTAAATACAGACATTTCCACCGGAGAATCGACGACTGCGAAAGGGTACAACTTGTTGGACGCAGTGTGAGCACTCAGGTCGCATCAGAGGATCGGGCCGTATAGTGTGAGACCTGGCATCGTGACCTATGAACTTCTAACCCCTGCGATTCAGTCGTACAGCGTGAGCAGGAGCTGAATAACGCGACTGAAAAAGTCGCACAGCTTAAAACAGCGGTGTGTGGTTGATTAGCCGGTCACTAATTCGTCGTTACGTAAAGAATGAATTCTGGCAACTGTTTGTTTGTTTTTATTTAATTTATTTTCACATGTTGCTTCTCTCTAACTCTCTCCTTCTTTGTTAAAGTTTATAATATTTCTGTTTCTTTACTTTGTAATTTTTTTATAGCTCTTCAGAGTTCTCGATCTCGCGTATTCCCGCGAGATTTCAAAGTGGATAGCGGGCGCGAATTCGATAGCCGGTCTGGTGGTCGTTCCCGTCAGTTGCGTGTGAGAGTGCGTGGGTACCGCAAGGTAGGTAAGTTGTCACTCGGCAAAATACCATGCCTGCGCTTCCAGTTACTTAAGACGGCGCAAAACTATCCGCAGCAAACTCGACTCACGTTTGGATAGACAGTCCTTGACTTTCTGTTTAGCATGTAGCCTTAGTTAGCCAGCTAAGCTAGTCCTGTAACGTGTGTAACTTTTCCTAAACTCAATTAACCTACTAATGTCGCGGTTTAACTTGTGGGCAATGATTTAAAACTCACATCCGTTAACTAGCAGCCGACATTACGGCAGAATTTAGATGGAGAGCTGATTAGGCAGTTTAAATGGATGTCTGACCGTGCTAGCAGTTTTATATGTGTGTCAGTTTTCTTTTACTGTGTCGCTTTCTATTAATAATACTTTTTTCCCCCTTTTTTACCCTTAAAAGCAACACGGGGTGTCTACGATGTCTAAAAGGAAGGGGACCTCCGTCAGTGAAAATCCCAACAAGCGATCCAGATCTGTGAATGAAAGTGAAAATGCTGCTGACAGTGACCAGGAAGATCCCATTCTGAGTAATGTACGTCTGCCGTGCAGTGAAGCACTGTAGTTTTTGTTTAATTTCACCCATATGTATTTGTTTGTTTCTTAAATAATTCTCTGAGAATTCAAAGGATAGAGGCTCACAGTGTGGATACTTGGTACTTTGTGTGTCATACAGTGTATTGTGTCTGTTTCAGTCGCTGACAGAATTCACTTGTGTGTAGTTGCAGTGTCGTGCGGAGGTGGTGAGTGATGCTGGGATTGTAGAAAGCATTACCCTGAAGAATTTTATGTGCCACTCGCTTCTTGGCCCGTTTACCTTTGGTTCAAATGTCAACTTTGTTGTTGGCAACAACGGAAGTAAGTGCAATATCTTAACTGGCAGATCGGAGATGTAAGGAGGCTTCTTAATCCCCCTTGTTTCATGCCAATGCAGGCTGTAACTGTAGTCTGGGGTTATATTTACATTTTGGCCAAAATGTCTTTATTGTGTGCTGTAATGCTAATGTAAAACCTTCTATCATTGCTTAGTCTTTCCAGAAAAAGTCAATAAATCTTTGCTTTTTAATAAACTTTGTCTGGACGATGTGTTACATGGTGTATATGCAATCTGATGTAGCAGCTACTAAATGAATAAATGCTTTTACAGAAGCATAATTACTAGTTAATAGAAAGGGCAAATGAGTAGTTAATCACTTTGGTTTAGTGAGATCTTGTTGCTTTCTCAGTGCTGTTGCTTTCTGTTGCACGTGTCTGCAAATGTCACTATTTATATGGTGTTATTAGTGGTTTGAAGTTGTTTCGGTGCATTTATAAAATGTGAAGTGGAAACTCAGTGGCTGTTATTATCTTCCATAAATCTTTGTTTATTACAGTGTCCTGTGTGTTTAATTTTTGTGTGCCAACTGTTTTGTGACAGGTGGAAAGAGCGCCGTTTTGACAGCTCTCATAGTTGCCCTAGGCGGGAATGCCCAGGCTACTAATAGAGGATCATCCCTCAAGGGTTTCGTGAAGGAAGGAGAAAGGTGATTTCACAATAATTCTTTATCCGTCACACACTATCTGTTGTCTCCTTTTGTGATGAGAGAGCGCATCATAAATGTGAAAAGTAATTACAAATAAGAAACGGAAGTATCTGACCCATGATGTGCATTTCTGTCTCCTCAGTTCAGCTGATGTTTCCATCACCTTGCGTAACAAAGGAAGGGATGCTTACAAACCAGAGGTGTATGGGTGGGCTATTATTCTAGATCTAAGGATAACTCGCGACGGACTGAGAACATATAAACTGAGAAGTAAATCAGGTAAAAACGCCAAGGAGTTTGTAAATTTTCCACAGATATTGCAGCAAACTATTTGCAGTAAATTCTCCAAAAGTACATTTATAATTGTTCATTGATTTAAAATAAGAAAAAGAAGAAAAAAAGATGAGTCATGTAATGGAGTCTGGAAAATTGTCAGTGAGAATAAAGTGAATGTTCACATGTTTTTCTTTTTGTTTTTTCTCTCTCTTACAGGTCAGCTAATCTCTACTAAAAAGGAAGAGCTTGTCTCTATTCTGGATAATTTCAATATTCAGGTATGAGAGATGCAGTGTCTTCTTTCATGTAACTCAGAGATTGTTTAAAAGTTTTTGAAATAAGATCATATTATATTGCTTCTATTCACAACAACAGCACACTGACTCTTGTGCAACCTTTCCACTACAGGGTAGAACTGTGTCAGATGACACGTGGGCCATTTAGATAGACTGCCAGCATGTATTATATCTAGTTTTGTAGAAAATGGCTTCATACCGGCAAAGCATAAAAATGCTTAATCAACATAACATTACACACATCCTGTATTAAGAAAATGAAACAAGCAAACACACCCAATCCCTCTGATCCCAATTTGTAGCTCATCCAGCTGAATGAGTCTACTCCATGGCTCGACAATCCTCCTTTTAGTTAAAATTACATTGAACTTACACACAGAGATCATGTAATGTGTTGTCACCTAAATTGTGCTCAAGGTCACTTTTTTTTTTTTGCTCTCAGTGGATTTTAATTCTCATTAGCTTAATGCTCTACTGCCAACTTTCAGCCAACTCTTTTTGTTTTTGTCCTTCACACATTGATGTTCTGGTTAAACTGCACTTTTGCCTATGCTGTGATTTCAGCTGTATTTATCTGTAAAATTTCAACTTTTGAGCTAAAACTTAAGCAACAAATTGTGGGGGCGTGTCAGTTGTTAAAGTGTGTCATGTGAACCTGTGTTACTGTCATGCTTATTAATGTGTTTTCTCTCCCAAAGGTCAACAATCCTGTGTCAGTTCTCACTCAGGAAATGAGCAAATACTTCCTGCACTCTAAAGGAGAGGGGGACAAGTACAAGGTTAGTTCAGAGTACTTGCATGTTTAAGCCACAAAGCAGCGGTGGTTGGACAGTTTGCTACACTGAAACTGAACGTAAACCGCTCTACGGATGGCCGTGAAACTTGTAGAAGTTTATATATGGTACCTATGACAATGATTGTCAGTCAAGGCAATGAAATTTGTGCCTATTTGTAGGGCTTCTGGTGTGGCCGGTACATATAAAACCAAATGGCAGGCTAACACTCCCTGTTTCATCTGCTGGTCATTGTTTCCAAATGCAAATATTTGTTTGGAATGTGTGGGGTGGGGGGTGGGTAGGTGTTGTTAAACAAAAAGCTTTTCTATTTTACCTCTCTTATTTTCCACACAGACTGTGTAACAAAAGACTGCCCAAATGTGTTTGCTTAGTAGCTTTTAGCAACAAAAATCTTCTTCCTTAATTCGAATCTAATGCCAATAAGAGTTTAGATTTAGCGTGGAAGAGATTTTGTTGTTCTGGTACATTTGGAATTTCTGATCACATATATACATACCTGATGATGCCGTCACCAGCCTCATCTGTTGTTTTGATTGGTAAAATGGCAAACCGTATACCTGCTTGATCATCTTGTTAGCATGCTCCTTGACTTACAGCACCATCTCCTTGTTTGAATTTGCATTGTTTTGTCAACTGTTACCTATAAATAAGCCCCGGGTTTTTTTGTTGTTGTTTTTTTTAATCTCTTTTTCTCTCTGCAGTTTTTTATGAAAGCCACCCAGTTGGAGCAGATGAGAGAGGACTTTATCTACATCAAAACCACCAAGCATCTCACAGAGGATAAAGTTGAGCAACACAGTGAAGTATGTATGTGTGTCGCTGAAATGGGCAGTAACGATATTATTACATTTATTGAATTTAAACCCTTTTATTTGGATTGCACAGCTAAGCTTTGTTTTAAAGCATCTTTAAATATTAATTTGTGGTCATTCTATTTTCAACAGTGCTTGAAAGACCTAAAACGGAAGTACCTGGAGAAGGAGGACCGTTACAGGAGCCTGGCTTCACTTGATGAAATGCACACCAAACTGGAGGAGTTGCAGAAGCAGATGGCTTGGGCTTTGGTGAGATCATTTTCCTCCAACTTTCCACAACGTTTACTTATTCCAGTATTTCCCTTAGCCTGTTTAGTTAAGATCACTTGTTTAAATTTTAATTCCTGTACAAATATGTTAAATGTTGCAGGTGACTGAGATGGAGAAGGAATTAGAGCCAATGAAGGAGAAGCTGCAGGCAGACAGACGATCCACAGAGAAATATGACGACAAGGTGAACGAATGGAAGGTATGAAACTTCTTTGGTAGTATCCATGAAATCAACATATAACACAGCTCATATGTTAATAATGGTGTGTGCTTTTAGAGTAACCAAAAATCACTGCTAATTAAGTAATTGCTACTTCAGTTTTATGGCTATGACTGACATTTTGGACCGTCCATTCTGTAACCTTTGAACCCTAAACCTCTTTGATCATGCAGAATAAGGTCGATGAAGCAGAGAAAAAGTACAAACAGATCCAGGACCAGCTAGAGGGGATCACACAGCAAGTCCAGGAGCTTCAACCTAAATGTGCTGAGCTCAAGACTGAGGCGCAGAAACGCAACAACCTTTTAAAGTCCAGCGAGGTGAGAGTTCAGTGCATTAACCGCAGCATAAGGTGGACTTCTGACAGTCCGGTCATTCACTTTTTACAAGTACTTAATGATTTTATGTAGCAAGTCTGAGGAAATATCATGGAGATATATAAAGCTGCTTTATGTGGGTTTTTTTTTTTAGTAGCATGAGGTTTAGTTGATGGTGCTGAGCAGTGCCTAAGTGCGTTTGTGTTCCTCAGCAGATGCAGTTGCTTCCCATCATCTGATGTGTGTTTTTTGTTTGTCATCATTAGTATAGGAGCTCTGCGTCACCATTCTGTCATATAATTAAGTGCAAATTATTTTTTTTAAATTACTGTTATCTTTGTGATGCTTGTACATCAACTCTGGGAATATTTAACTCTTCATTTACGTGTGCACATCAGGTCACAGTCCACAGATGCAAAGCCAACCTGAGGGACTTGGAAAAGGACAAAACTCAGCTGATGACAAGGATAAAAGATCTCAAGCTGAGGTTTCATGTCATCTTACTTAGTTGTCTTCTGCATTAGATTCAGGTTGAAAAGTTATTTATTCTGTTTTGGCTCACCTTTGCTTTTTTTCATCACACCCCTTTTCTTACCTCTAGCATCAGTCAGAAAACGGGAGCAGAGAGCAAAGCCAGGGCAGAAAGGATCGAGCAGATCCAGACTGAGCTGGAAAACCTGGAGCATCAGATCTCTACACTGGGCCAACAGATTGACCAGTATCAGCACGCCATCAGTCGCGCCAAAGAAGAACAAGCAAAAATGAGGTAAAACAATGCACCAAAGAAAAATCATTGTACATGCAACAACCAATAATTGCTGATTCTAGGGTATCTTAAAGGAATGTATTTGCAGCTTCTAATTGAAGATATTCTCTAGAAAAGACTGTATTTTACCCCTCCGTTTGTTGTCAGGAGAGAGCAGGAGGTTCTCCAGAGGTCCATTGAAGCCAACAGGAGGAATCTGCAGACAATGGAGAGCAGTCGGTCCAATCGGCTGCGGCGTTTTGGAGAGCAGATGCCTGCGCTGCTAAATGCCATTCAGGAAGCTCACAGAAGAGGCCAGTTCAAGCACAGACCTCGAGGACCTTTGGGTAAGACCTGGTTATGCACAGAGAGTGTAGCATGTGCACCTCAAATGCACAACAACAGTGCAAAATGTGTGACAACAAAAAGCACTTCTAACTTTCCTTCTCTTTTACAGGTTTTCTAATTAGTCTGAAGGACCCAGAGCTCGCCCTGGCTGTAGAAGTATGTCTTAAAGGCCAGTTGCTGGCTTTCACATGTGATAACTATGAAGATGAAAAGGTTCTGCAGGGCCTCATGGCCAAAATGTTTCAAGGAAGTCGCAGACCTGCTATCATAACCAGCAATTTCCTCTCACAAGTTCATGATACAAGAAAAAAGTGAGTAAAGAGGTTTAAAAAATATATATATATATATTTATACACACAGTATTTAATCTTTGATCTCTATTTTAGTTGTGCAAAGTACAACTAATAAAACAAGTATTCAGTTTGAAGGCATCCTTCTATAAAGAATGAGTGTTGGTGCATCTCAAATGTTGTAACTTATTTCTTTTGGAGCACATTATGTATAATAAAGATTTTCTTTATGTAGCTTGTTACTTAATTATTACAAAAATATCTGAAAACATTTTATTGAAATTAGTTTTGGTTTGTTTTGTGTCAGGGCTGTCAATCACCCGAACTACCCCTCCGTGCTTCAGGCTCTAGAAATTGAGGACCCGGTTGTGGCCAACTGTCTGATCGATCAGAAGGGCATAGAGAGCATTCTGCTCATTAAGGTAAAGCACAAATTTTTTCAACACAAAATACTTGATGGTAGCCATAGTTGCACATTTTGAGTGGTTGGACATGTCTTTTTTTAATATGATGCAATGTAAAGTAAGCTATATATTAGATAAAGTATACTTTAAATAAACTGAAGGACCTTAAGCACGCGAACGAACCATAATGAATCAGCTATTACATCTATTAAGCTTATCCATGATCTGATCTTCTCTGCAACCTGAATGGCTAGTACATCATCAAAGTTTTATACCTGCCAAAGTCTGCTTATTGTACACAGCTATCGGTACATTGGTGAACAGTGCCTGCAAGTTTATTTGTTTATTTGCCTCTCCTGAATGTTGCCTGAATTTTTGCTTTAATTAAAAAGATCCAAGTGAAAGAATCTGACCTTTTGTACAGTGGAGTCAGTGTGGTTATGGTCACAAATCTGCCTAAACCTCAGCTGCTGGGTCAGAAATATTGATGTTTTTGAAAGCTTCTAAATATTCACTATATCTATTATTTATTTAAAGTTGTATAAGAATATTTGACAAGAAAAGAGATGTCCTTCTTACCTTCTGAACTCAGACTTCGTGTCATATTTACGTGTTTTCCTTGTTGATAGAATCGAACAGAAGCTCGGAGAGTGATGCAGGGCAAAAATCCTCCTGCGAACTGCATCCATGCTTTCTCTAAGGATGGAGACCAGATCTTTACTAATCGGAGTTATGCTGCTGAGCAGACTAGAGCCAACTATCTCTCAGGAGATGTTGAGGAGGAGATCAGGTATATGTCTGACTTGTACACATGAAAACTCGTCTTTTGTTCTCTGTCTTTAGACTTTAAACTTGTGCTTTAAATATTCTATCCACGTCTCTCCATTTTCGCCTCTCCTTGTGTCTTTGACTCCTCTCAGACACTTACAGAGGGAGTTGGAAAACCAGAAAGCTCAAGCAACACGCTTCCAGCAGCAGATGAGAAAGTTGGATGAAGACGTCAAGCAAAATGAAGGCCTACTAAGAAGAGCCCACCAAGAGCAAAAGACCATTAAAGTTGGTGGTATTTTCTGAAGGGCAGATAGGAATACTAATAGTTTATAAATATTTTTGTCATTTCTTTGTTTTGTTTTTTCTTTATTTGTATTTGAGAACAAATTTTTTTTTATTTTCATGATTTTAGGTTTTCCAAATTCAGTCTTATTTATAGTTTGTTTTTTGTATTTTCAGTTTTAATATTTTTAATATAATCATATTTGGAGTTTAAAGCATATTAGTCATTCATTTCCCTTACTTTGATATATTTTATCCATTAGAAAGAGAAGAAAGTGTTCTGATATCATATGAAATTAATTTGCTAACAGAGTCTGTGTTTGTTTTAGGACAAGGCCACAAAGTTGCAGCTAGAGCTTACAGATCTACAAAATGTTGAAGAGCCTCAGTCAGAGGACCTCAGACCTCTGGTTTGTAAAGAACACCATGTGTTTTTCCATCTGAATAAAAAGATGCACACTTGTACTGGACTTAGAGCTGGCGATATACGTGCACCAAATTGGGATGCTGTGTAAAATTTAAAAGCAGAATGCAGTGGTTTGCAAATCCCATTAACCCATATTTTGTTCACAATAGAACATAGAAAATAAATTGCCCAGCTTTAATTCTGAGAACCAAATCATGGAAACCTAATTAGTTTCATAATGCTGATCAGTCTGTTTTGTAGTACTGCTTACTTTTCCCGCCTTTTTCTCCCCCATCCCAACTTTTTTTGAGACCTGTTGCTGCTTTCAAATTCAAAATGAGCTAATGTTTTTCCTGAAATAGTAAAATGTCTCTTCAAACATTTGATCTGTTTTCTGTGCTCTGTTGTGATTAAATATGATTTTTATGAGATTTACAAATCAAAGCATTCTGTTTTGATTTACACTTTAAGCAGCGTCCCAACTTTGGTTTAGAGTTTTTAAATATTGTACATAATGTCAACCAGATGTACTCTTATGACACACAATTATCTCTAATTCTCAACAGGAGGAGGATCTTCAGGAGATTATTACCAAGATCAAGTCCAAGCAAGCCGATTTCGATGAGGGACAGGCCCAAATGGCCGACCTCAAGGGTTCTTATGAAAAGGCAGAGCAGGAATACAAGCAGCACAAAGAGCGTATCAACACTATCGCAGAGGAGGCTGACTCAGTCAAGGTAATAGGAATAGAAAAACCCACTGTGAGACCCTTTGTTTTTTTTAGTTGCTAAATTCTTGACTTATAAGGTATCAGGTCATTCAAATGAAGTAACTTTTAGTAGATATATGGGGGGGGGGGTCACACTGTATGCTATTCTTTTGTTTGAGACAGTCGACAGTAAATTCAAGAAATAAGGTGAAAACAGGATATCAAACTTGAACTTAATGATTTTTTTTTTTTTTTCCTGTGTGTGTATTGCTAAATGTGACATGTAGTCTACAGTGCATTCAGTGATCAGTAGGATTGGTAAAGCATTGTGTAAATGCAAGTACATAACATTACATCAACCCAGATAATTTGGTGTGATTCTAACTCTTTGTGAGTTGGCCACGTCAGCCACCGTGCCCTGTCTCCGAGTTGGTGTTTGTCTGTTTTTAGTTGATTCTTTATTTGCTTTCTCTTAATACAGGAGGATCTCAGTAAAACTGACCAGGAGGTGATGAAATGCAAACATCACAAGAAACATTATGATGAAAAACGCAGTGCCCATCTCCGCAGCATTCAGACTCTTGAAGGCAACCTTAAAAGCAAAGAGAAGGAGTATGAGGTATGAGTTTAGACGAATAAGAAAAGCACTTAAAGGAAGTTCTTGATCATGCAGTGAATGGGTTTGTTTTTTTGTTGTTGTTTTTTTTTGCATACAATGTACCTGCTTTAGTTTTAGGAGTTAAATAACACTGTCTCTTGAAGTTTTACCTGTATTTAGCAGCTAAAATATCGGTTTGTTTCGCTCTGTGACTCAGACGTCAGTGGCCAAAGCCAAAGAGATTTGTCTGGAACGTATGGAGAGCCGTCGGTCAGCCAGGAGCCTGGACAGCGAGATCAGTCGTCTCAAGGTTAAGATCACTTCACAGAAGGAACAACAGGGAGACCGCGAGGAGATTGTGAGGTATTGGACCCTCACAGTGTATTACTGACATGATTTTAGTGATGCTTCTGTGAGGTGTTGAATGTACACGCATTTTAAACTGATGTACTGCCTCTACACCAAATATGAATTGATTCCCTTTCCCACTCATAGGCAGTACCACGAGGCTCTGGAGAGCTACAAGAACATGACACAGCAAATGAAGAACCTCAACAGCTTCATCAAAAGCCTCGACAGTGTTATGAGCCACAGACTTCAGGCTTATGCTGAGCTCAGGAGGTAAGTGGTGAATTCACAGTTCACTGTTTGTATTTAGCAGTGATGGAATTACCTGTGTAATAAAGTGATACAAAGTAAATAGTTACATCTGTAATCCAGGTGAAAATATTAAGACTGTGGCTTCTGAATCAGAACTTTTTTTGTCTAGTTATTAAGACAGGCTGACTAGTCAGATTTTTAAAACAAATGCTAGCTTAACAGTCCAGACAGCGCACGTGCAAATCTGTTCAAATGAAGGTATTTTGGCCTGATTTATTTTTTTAAACCTCACTTCAAATTACATGAATATATAAACATAAAACACTGAATCTTTGAAATCAAATTCAAAGCATTGCCCACATATGTTTACTTAAAGGTGCTGCTGCTGTGTCTTTACTCTAGCCACGCTCGTTAGCTGATAGCTATACTGTTCGGACCAGCTCTGTTGTTAAGAGGGGGTGTGAGAAGAAGAGAGGCAATTTTATTGCATGAACTGGAACTTTATTTCTTTTATTACCTGGCAGCAAATATGATGCAAAACATTTGGACTTTTACTACACTTAAACTGCTTCACTACATGCTTTATTACAGTAGCTTGTGTCACAATTTGGCTCATAGATGGCAACAATGAATGGGAGACAGTTATTTGTAAAAGAACAATTTATTTACTAAAACTAAAATAAATTCAAAGAATATGTTAATCAGTAAGTCAGTAGCTTTAAGTATGTGTCGGTGGATCTTAATGGAGAGCCAAAGAAACCTAAAGAGCATGCTGTAGCTCATGGTAATGACCCTCCAGTTAGCCCCTGCACTACAAAGAATAGCACAAGATATTAAAACAAAAAAACAGCCTAGAGGTTGGTTTTTTTTCTGTGTAAAATACCTCACCCGTCTCATGCCCACCATGTAAGTTTTTCACTAATAAGCACCGATTTAAATATCAGTCCAACAGTCACAAACATCTTGCTGTTTCCTATCATTTGATGATGGATCAGTATAGTTGCTCCACACAAACACTTGGATTTGGATGAGTGGAAGAAAAGAAATGGATGAATCCCACACTAATGGACAATATTAATTTTAATGCATTAAAAAAGTCGCCTTGATTGGCGAGCTATCGCTATTGACTGTGACCATGACATTGTTGTTCATTAGCAGATAAGAAGTCATCACACATATCACAAACTTTCCCCAACAGGGGAGATGCTTCGCACACAGGTTCGCTAAAAGGGGAGGTTTAACTAGTCACGAGCATTACTTCCTTTCAGATTTCATCTTGTCTCCTAGCTTAATCGCAGACACTGCACGGATCGATCAAATCGAATGTTTGATTCTTCAAAACCTGGACTTGTAGTTCTAGTAGCTTTAGTATCGTATTTGAAGACAATTTGTGAAATACTCCTACAGGTTTCTCTGAAGCCTATACGTAAAGTGCCATTTTTTTTATATTTTTTTAAGATTGCAGTTATATGATGGCTTTTCTCTCTCTCTCTCTCGGTATCATAGGTTCCTGTCAGCCCGCTGTAAATACTACTTTGATAGCATGTTGGCCCAGAGAGGCTACAGTGGAAGTATGACCTTTGACCACAAGAACGAAACCCTCTCCATTTCCGTAAGCCTTTTTTTCATTCATCAGTAAGAGGCCACTACAGCCTCAAATTTACATTCAAGTGCCTAAAGGTTTTTGATTACTGTTAATTTAACACAGACTCATTATTCTTATGATAACTTTGTAGGTGCAGCCAGGCCAAGGAAACAAGGCTGACTTGAGTGACATGCGCTCCCTCTCCGGAGGCGAGCGCTCTTTCTCCACTGTTTGTTTTGTCCTCTCTCTTTGGGCGATCACGGAGGCGCCTTTCCGCTGTCTTGATGAGTTTGATGTTTACATGGTAATACAATAGTTTTTGTTCGCATTATATTTATGTTTAGATTGCGGGTGCATGCATATTGCAAACTGAGATAATCATCAGTAAAAACAACAAATGATAAGGAGACAGAGCATATGCAACAGTTCGTTACAGTTGCAAAACTGTCCCACTGGGTTTGGCCGCATTTAAAGATAACATCGGTCTTGGGTGTTGTCTTTGAATAGGACATGGTGAACAGGAGGATATCCATGGACATGATGCTGAAGGTGGCTGCCAGTCAGCGCTACAGACAGTTCATTTTCCTAACCCCGCAGAACATGAGGTAACCACTGACACGACCTCTGTGTGTTTATATACAGTATTTGTGTGCTACAGCAGCTAGACCACCCAGATGTGATTTATTGACTTGGTCGTTGTAGACTAAGCCACTGTGGGGTAAAGGTCGTGTGACTTCAATGCACTGCTTGGGTTCAGTATTCACTTCATAATTTTTATTTTTTGTGAAGTTCCCTTCCAGAGAGCAAAATCATTCGCATCCTCCGCCTCAAAGATCCAGACCGCGGCCAGAAAAACACGCAGAGAAGTCAAGACGAGGACCAGTAATATTGCTAGCTCTGTTTAACATAATAAAACCTTAAAGTGCCTCTGAAACTCTGATGCCAGCTTTTAGGAAAGGTTTGTAATATTGAAGGCCTTCAGCCACATGTTATTTACTTCTCAGCTGAGCTTCAGTTTTGAGAAGGCTCAGCTTTGTTCATGTAAGTAAGAATAACTGTTCAGTGTGCTGTTTGTCAAAGATTTTGTTCTCTAACACTGAATTCAGACAGTAATAAAAATGTTGTAAGTTCAGATAAGTACAGTTACAGGGAAGGAGTGTTTTTATACCCACAACAAAAAAATAACCGTTAACGGACTTGAAAACTGGCACATTGGAGGAGTAAATGGGGTCTTTGTAAGCGAGGGATGGGGTTCTTTAAATTCAGTTCAAAAGTGGTTTATTTTATTTTTGATGGGAGTAATTTTTTTAAACTTTTTTTGTTGTTGTTGTTGTTTTTAAGTGTAGCCTCATGGAGGCTTTTTCCACCTCAGGTTTGTCTGATCCAAGTAAGTGTATGAAGGTGCTGCTAAAGAAACCTAAAACACAGTTGGTGACATCAAAATTCTGAGCATATCTTTGATCTTTTTTTATTATTATTAAGTATAGTCTTTCTAAAGGTTTCTTTGGCTGTCTTACGTTATACCATGTCATTTACTGTGCTAGCGCTGTCCTGAAGGTTATAGGTGTTGTGTGGTAGTGGGCGGTGGACAGAAACCCGTTTCAGCTGACACAAAGCGAGAGGTGATACAGGTCACCCGTTGGTTATTGTAATTAGCCCATGTTATGTATATTGTTATATTTATTGAGTGATATGTTTCCCAGTACTTATTAAAAGAATTTAAGGGTAATCTCTCATCTCCACTGACATTTCAACCTGTTGCTCAGTGATAATTGTAATTAAAGATGTTTTTATAAATCTGTTTCAGAAAACAGCTGCTTTTTTTTTTTGCTTTTTTTGTTTTTTCATGATCATCTTATGAATACAATATTCAGGGACACCTTGAATTTTGGGCAAAGGTAGATGTCAGCAAAGTTTTAAGGTCACTGCAGTGGATCACACCACCTGCCAGCATGTCCTCCATCACTACGTCCATGCCAAGTTCCCGCCTTCTCTCGCTGCCTCCGAACATGTCTTCCTCTTCTATTCGTCCTTTGTCTTCAGCCAGCTTACAGTTTTAAAAAAAAAAAAATTATGGGTGAAGAAACATTAGTTGATTATTGTGTGCAAAATTCGATGAATCTGTCCAAAACTCTGGGGGGATTCTTGTTGTGGAGCAACAGATGCCTCGCTATTGTATCAACTCATCGGTCCTTCGTGGCGGATGAGCTAAAACTTTTTCACATTATTCAGATTTTTGGGGGGGATGCACTAGTATTATGAGCATAGACGTTATAAAAGATGGATGTACATGGGTGAAGTCATAGAGCTGAATGCTGTTGCTTTCTCCATCAGATTGTGAAACTGTACGTTCAATGGCAAAAAACCTGATAATCACAATTCAGTCAGTCTATTCAAAATTGACTCTGTTAAATTGACCGTTTCTGCAGGATATTGAATTTAAAAATAATTCTGGTTTAAGTCACTTCTGCTTTGGCTTCACTTCTCATTCCATCTTTATGAGTGTGGACATACATGCACGATGATGGCACGTTTATGTAAGCTGGTTGTCCAGCAAAGGAGTAAAACTGAGAGGCAGTAACTTTAGTTTTTCCTTACTCTACCACAGTTTGATGGAACTAAGCAAAACCACTCTGATTACCAACACTGATATTAAGCTGTGCTACCTTAAATAATGGATATCATGACACAGTGTTATTTAAAACGGGGATCTGAAGTCTACCAACAGACATATTGTTTTCACATTTCTCTCAATTTATTGCTAAAATTATTTTTCATATTTATATTGACAGTGTAAGCCTGTATATTTTCCAAATTCCTGCCTTTGTAGTTTTTGAACATATAGTAGGAGGTTGGATTGCTTGTATTTATAAAGCCATCCATCCATTTTCTATCGTTTCTCCAGTTCAGGGTTGCAGGAGCTTATCCCAGCTGCCATGAGTAAAAAGCCAGGATACACCCCGAACGGAGAACTATTGATACTTGCATTCACACCTGCGGCCAATGTAGTACTGCCACTTAACCTAACCCATGCATGCAAACTCTAAACGTCTGTGTTGGTTCTCTCTAGGTACTCCAGCTTCCTCCCACAGACATGCATTTAGTGGGGTTAGGCTATTTTGATGAATCTAATGTGTCTATAGGTCTAAATTGTCTTATTGTCCATAGGTGTGAATGTGATTGCAAATGGTTGTCTGTCTGTGTTAGCCCTGCGTTAGATTGGTGGCCTTTTCACAGTGTACCCTGTCTCTTGCCTCTTATGTTAGCTGGGATAGGCTCTAGCTCTCCTGCAACCCTGACAAGGATGAGCAAGAGAGAATGAATAAATGGATGAAGTGCACATATAAACAGAACTGAGAGAAAATGACCGCAAACACAGAGTAAAACCAAAGGCTTAAAAATGCTATAAGACACAAAAACCATGAAGTGCTTGTAGTTCAGACTGAACTCAAAGCCCAATAATATTCATGCTGAATCTAGCTTGGTGTAATTGTCAGTCTAAAGAAACAGCTTAGAGATGCAATGCTCCAAGCTGCACTAGAGTGGGAAACCCTGTTACCCTTAGCTCTGAACTAAACCTATACTAAGAAAAGTGCAGATAAAAGATAGTTTATTGATTTGCACTTTGCTCTGCAGTCAACTTTATTCAGTGCACTTCATTAAAACATTCCACTTGAAACCCTGTGACCTATTGAGGTCAGCCTAGTGAGGAGGAAGGATTTGCACCTTTAAGGGCTCTGTGCCAAATCCCTGCACAAAAGGCGGTCTGGTGGAATGCACTTCCACTCATGCACATAACGTCTGCTGACAACAAACCTGACCCCCTGAGGAAGCTGGTGCCTTTCTCCCCCACTCCTTACATCTCAGAGAACTGCAACAATCAGGTAAACATGAAGCCCAAGTCTCTTCCATCCAGGCTGTTTCAGAGAGATTCACCTGCAGCAGCATCAGGCGAGAGTCCCAGCAGAAGTGCAGCAAAGTATGAGCGGCATGTGGACTGTACTGATCACCCAGAGATGCCGGATCCATCTTTGTCCAACGACGGGCAGCAAACAGCTGACAGCAGCAGGCAAAACGTGAAGTGCCACAGAGAAACACTTTTTGCCTTCCTGCCAGAGAGGTACGAGGCGCTGGTGGATGATGAGGCGAAAGCCAAGGCAAAAGAAGAGAAGAAGAAAAGGAAGAAGGAAAACTATAAAAAAGTAAAGAAGGTTGGTGTATTTCTTTGTTTTTACACATTTTTTTCTAACAATGCAATTTTCCCACTCCAAGTATGAAGTTATAAATTCAGTGTGCATCCAGCCTAATGACAGTTTTTCTCCTCATTTTTTCTCTTCTTCATAGAGTCAGTGTGGGTAAGTTGAAATGCTTTCAGTATGAAATCAATCAGCCACAGTCAAATTATTTGAATTAATTTAATCAAGGTTAAACCAATCTTAATCCACACAAACCTGTTCTCAGCATTATTTTGTACACTATCTTGAGATTAAGATGCTCCAACTTAAATAATCATGACAAGCTTTTAATATTAAAGGCTGCTAATATGATGACGCACATATTTTAGAGGCCTTTCCTATGGCAAACAGGACTAACTTCTGGGTTACCAGAGATGATTCTCTCTAAAGACCTTTCATAGCTTCATATGTGTCAGCCGTGTGGTGAAACGTGCACGGAGGTGGACAACAGTTCAGGCAAACACAATAGAGCTCAGGACATACTGTTCAAAGGAGTTTCCCACTTCCTGTATGAAGGCAGCCTGCACTCAGTCGAGTGCATGTCTGTATTTAACCCTGTGCACATCTACAGTCAGTTTACTGAGCAGAGAGGTTTATAACCATCACATGTGAGTGATAGGAAAAAAACAATTTCACAACAACTTTATCTCATGACCTGAAACATGTCCACACGCACAAACAAACACACTCAAAACATAAGAGTCCGAGAATCAACTTCCAAAGAGCACGTTCCCAAATTCTTTATTAATGGGGAGTCATTTCTTCTTGTAAGTAACATTAAAATATAATGATGTGTTTTATATATATATATATATATTCATTTAGGATTAGTGTATGTTTCATTGAAATGAGGTACTGCTGTGGTGAACTCAGGAGAAAACCTACACTGTTCAAACTTTTGTCTTTTCTTGTAGTTCTGGTTTGGGTAAGTTGAAAATATGCTCTGCCTCCATCTTTTTTTCACTTAAAAAATGTGATCAATGAGCCTTTAACTAATGATTCAGACACTCTGCTGTTTATTGAACAAAGGGCTAATAAATCTTTTGCAAGCTGATGATTCAAATTTAAATGACGAAAATGGCCAAGATCGCTTCTATAAATTGTCCTGAAATTATATAATTTGCACAAAGTCTCTCATCCTCACAGCATGCTCCCCACTTTCGTCATTTGTTTTTTTAATGTTTACCATTACTTTCTACAATTATTGAATTGTTTATCATAATTATTATCATAATTATTTCCCCTAAAGCTACTTCTGGCTACTCCCTTATTCACAAGGGGTCGGCAAAGTGGGTAGATCCCCATGTTTGATTTGGAAGAGTTGTACACCGGATGTCCTTCCTCTATGGAAGCTTTTTTCACTACTGAAAAAAAATGCCATCCATAAGTCAAATATTCGGGTTTATTATCTCAAAATTTCAACTTACTCAGAATTTTGTGTCAATAAGTTGAAATTTCAAGATGATAACTCGAAATTTTTCTTAGCTCTGCATGGCTAAAAACCCAAAAGGATTTGTGTCTCCTCCCAGGAACAAACTGGGGACCTTTTGTTTGTTAGGCAAATGTGTAAACCACTAGACCATGAGACAAAACAAACCCCAGCTGGAAATGTAGAGGCAGGAAACACAGCAAAGTCTTGTGGTTCCTTTTGGAAAGCACAAGTTGCTTTTTTTAACCAGTGCTCACGTGTGATTTATAAGGAAATGGAATGTGAGCTCCGTCTTGCTTAGAGTGACCATTAAAGACTCTTATCAGTGAGTCGTGGCCTACGTGGATATGGTCATGTAGGCCAGGTAAATAAATCATAAATTAAAGGGTGCTCGTGTTTTAGTGTGTTTTGGTTTTGTTATTGATTAATTTTTTTTCCCGTAAAACTTCCGACTTCCTGTATTCTCTGCAGCCAGTTATCTCTTTCCTGTCCAGAGAATACAGATAAGAGGAATGTGTTCACAGTGTGCCACTCTTCCTGCTGCACCATTGTTCTATAGCACCACATACGCACACTTAAATTATGTCCCAACTTCAATTTTCTGTTATTTTCACCTGCGTTTTGAAGAATCTCTGGGAACTGATGCAGCATCTGAATACTGTGAAAGTAAAAATGATTATGACCTGTGTGAAAACAATCACATTTGTTACCGCTGCTGTTTTTTTTCTTTCTTGCCTTCTCTGAATGAGTGGATTAGTCAGTTTATAGGTCATAAAAATGTGGTCAATGATAGGCGAATTTATTCAGTCGTTTTTTCTGATTTGTCTTTCAGAATGTCGGCAAGGCACTGCGCTCCACATGGAAGTGTTTGATGCTTGGTCTCTACAGCTTTGCTCTCGGATACTCCACTCCCATCACGGTGGCTGCTACTTTTGTCCCTGACTTTCACCCGAGCAGGAACAGGACCTGAGTCGAGCTCTGTCGATCTTCTCTACTTTGTTTTCATACTTAGCTGTATATACCAGTAACTCACAGACTCTTATCAAAGACTTTTAAAATGTGAATAATGATTGTGCAATTCAGATTACATTTTTAAATTCCCATTAGTTTGAATCAGGTGCTGATTTATAGATTATCTCTACTGCTGCATTAGAGCCCTAGTGTGCTCTTGCAGATCTTACAAGATCTGCTGCATGGTCATATTTGCAGAAATATGCAAGGTCAAGATCATAAAATTTTACTAACCATTAGGTGAAACGCTGAAAATACTTACGTGTCTTCTTTGGTCGGACTTGTTTTTAAATCAAGTGTCTGCATGTGTTCAAAGGGATTATGTGGGCATGTGGAAACTATAGCGGGGCAGCAATAACAGGAATATTCACTGTAGCTGCAGGTGAGGTGAGTCAGGGCAGAGACCTCTTTAAGGGATTTGCAAGCAGGAAAGACTTAACAAGGAAGCAATTATCAGTAAAAAACTGGAAAAGCAAGTAAACAAAAAGGACCCAGACTAATTCTTTTCTGGGTGGCACAACGTAGGAACTTTTTGGTGTACAAATTCTGCTGTGAGACAAGAACATTAACTAAAACTGAACAAACACGAAATGAGATAAGATTGTTAGCTTTCATTTTTAGTTTCAAAATAAATATTTTGTACTTTCAAAACTAAAAGGAATAGTTTTAATGGTTAAAATTTGGGCAAATTTGAGAGCACAAGTATAAGGAGGTTTTCCGTTTTTTGGGGGTTTTTTTGGCGGGTGGGGTGGGGGTCTACATGACTTTTTAGTCAAACGCCTTTACAAAAACAGAAACTAAAGCTAACTAAATAAAATAAGATACAAAATCTAAAAAACTAATGACATAAACTTATATAAAAAATATATTAAAAACAAAATATAACTCAAGAAAACAAAAATATAACTCTGCTGTAAATACTGTAATGTGAAGCCCAAGATTTGAAGAATTCTCTGCTTGGAACAAAATATTACGACTTTTAAGATATTTTTAAAGACGTGTGTAGATTTGATCATTTGTAAATTATTAATTATTCATGATGTTTGTACGTTTGGTTGAAATAAAGCATTAATAGGAATGCATCTGAAGTCAAATTGATGATTTATTATTATTAATATTATTATTAGGGTGGAATCAGTTAAATTGGGACGCTTTTTGGGAAGTCGTTTGGTAAACTGCAAAAAAAGCACTGAGTGAAACTGAATTGTGTTTTTGTTGTTAATATCGACTATTTTCAACATGTAAATGTTGACTTAATTTAATAAATTGTAACTATTCTGGTCCTATAACTTTTGAAACATCAGCTGCTGCACATTTTTGAGATGAGCAGCGTTCAGGTAAAGTGGGCCATTTAAATTGTAAAGGAAACCAGTCATTTCTGATAAAAACAATTTAACAACAAATCAATCAGCTTTCATTTGAACTCATTTTAACAAACATAACACATTCACATGTTGATTTAATAATTCATGAATAACAGCTTTGGCATTAAAAAACACCTAGAGTTAATTAATATTTAGAACATTTTCAGAACAACTGTGTGTTCTATTTTCAAAAAGACAAATTCTTAGAGACAGTCTTTACAGAAGAATCCATCGTCAGCACAGATGCCGTTTTCTTCTCCACAAGTCTCATGGAATCAGGCGCTGCAGTTCCCACAGCTGATCTACTCCTCAGTGGCCTCTGGTTCACTTTTGTCTCCGTAGACTGCTTTACATGCTTTGCAGGGCACATCATTCTTCTTTGGGCCTTTGCTTCTTCTGGTCTTTTCTTTCTTTTTAGATTTCACTGCCTTGGTGGAAATGTGGTCTACATGTTCATCGCTTGTGAGGACAAATGATGGAGGCTTAGCCCTTTTCCTGACAGTCCTCTGTCGTTTTGGCAGGGGACACAGATGAGGTGTAACACAAGTTGAGGTGTGAACAGTTAAAGACCATCTCTTCCTCAGCAACACATTCAAAGTTGACTGTTATTTCTTCAGATCCTACCACCTCGGCATCCAAGAATGTAAAGGTTGGGGGCACCTCGGGTACCACTGCAGGGTGATGAATGGGGCTGAGGGATTCTAGGGTCTGCTGGGCAGTGGCTAGTGGTGTCTGAGTTTTGCCTGGTGGTGCTTGTGGTGTCTGGGGTTTGCTGAAAGGGGAAGGGGAAGTAAGTGGCAGGGGTCTCTCAGTTGTTTTACTGGAAGCAAGAGCACTTTCTTAGAGGATGTGTTTGTTTAAGGGGAACATTCCTGTCCCTCTGAACCCTGCCTGTGCATTTTCAACAGTGGCAGTCTTTCTGCATGCCGGGCAGAAAACTGAGAAAAACTCAGACTTTGGTAGCTTTTGTCCTGCCATTAGTCTGGTCCACTTTCTTCCCTCTTTGTACCAGTGGTGCTTCAGGCTTCGGAACAGGGCCTTGTCCACAGGCTGAAGAGCATGAGTGGTGTGTGGAGGGTAACACAGAGTGTGGAAATTTTTTCTCCTCATCAAATTGATAAAGTCCAGGTTGTACACGTGGCTCCCATGCCCATCTAGTAGCAAGATGTGGGATCTGGCGTCATCCTGAGGTAATGACTGAACAAACAACTAACCCCATTCCAACAAGAGATCAGCATTAATCCAGCCATTATCTGAGACCGAACAGTAACATTCTCAGGGCAGTGTTGGAGCCACTCACATCGTAGTCGTTTCGCCTTTGAAGATAATCATGGTTTAACTGAAAATGCCTTCCGCGTTGAAGGCTGTTAAGCAAGTGGTAGTTTCACATTTCTCACCTGCACAGACCTCCACGCGCGGTTGGCCAACCACTCCAAACACCTTGGTTGAGGAGAACTGGTCTTGGAGACCAGACTCATCACAGTTCCATACATGGGAAGGTAGGTCCTCAAGGCTGAGAGTGCAGAGCAGGTTTCCCATCCTTTTCTTCTGTCTCTCTTCTTGTCTCCTCCTCTCCTTTTCTTTCCCACCCTTCCTCCTCCTGTCTTCTCCTGTAAGCTTCTTACTGTCCCTCTTCTCTCCTCGATGTTCTTTTCTGTTTGCCATAGTCTACTCTGGGAAAATCACAATTTCATGTTACTTGATATATATACTACTATCACTTCTACGTGGCATCATGACTAGTTCATCTCTTCCTGTCAAATGTAGGCCTGTGTGTGTGTGTCTGTGCATTTAAGTGTGCATTACTCACAATGTCCAAAAGTTGATTCTGTTCATCTGGACGTAGCGTTTTGTGGGAGAAACGTTTCGTCACTCATCCAAGTGACTTCTTCAGTCTCAGCTGACTGCAGGTTTCCCCAATCTTATAAACAGTACATTTGCATAACGACTGAAACCAGCCCACTGAAGGAACAGTGGGCTTTCAGTGGGCTGGTTTCAGTCGTTATGCAAATGTACTGTTTATAAGATTGGGGAAACCTGCAGTCAGCTGAGACTGAAGAAGTCACTTGGATGAGTGACGAAACGTTTCTCCCACAAAACGCTACGTCCAGATGAACAGAATCAACTTTTGGAGATTTACTTTCCTGGATGATTGAGAATGCATCAAGACATTACTCACAATGCATACTACATCAAGGCTAAAGCACCCACAAACTTTGGATTAGAACGGAGATGTTAAAATGTATCTAGTATATTATTTGACA